>JACGWL010000001.1:5939831-6131745 GCA_034509725.1 Sesamum angolense | reverse complement strand
ATAAGTACTCCTTTTTATCACCAGACTAAGTATTGCATAATGACAGAAGGTTATAAACTTGGACAGGACTATCTTGACTAACATACCACTTTATTCGTAATATGATGTCTGGCTCCGATGCATGATAGAGAAATCAGTTTCAATTATTCTATTATTTAATGTGTTCATGAGATCTCATTTCACGGGGGTGTGGGTATGTGTGTTTTTCTCAGCTTTGTCGATCTCATATGCTGCAAATCGGGCTATCATTAATTTATGCCCTCTAGTTTCCGCTGTATACATCTAATTTTTTGTTTAAGCGAGCCTCTAAATGTATCAGTCACATCTAAGTGAGACAGACTTGGTTCGGTTCTTTCAAAGTTTGAGGTTCGAGAAAAATGATATGACTTGATTGTGAAAAGAGCACTGAAACGCGGTATTCTTCAAAGGTTGACTGCTTGGAGATCGAATTTATGAAGGCGCTTCTGCTCATATCTGCCTGTCTTTGTGTCGGATTTTGGGGATCTTTTTTGTAGTTGGCTTTTAGACTTTTTGAAACACTTGCTTGGAAAAATTTATTTTGTCTCAATCCTCTGCTTTATTATTATTGTGTGTATGTGTTTTCGCTTAGTGTAGGCGTACTGTATTAAATATGAGCATTAGCGTCTGAGTATTTTTATTTCCTCCATATACGAGGAATAATCACTTGTAACTGTTGATGTAATTATTAGTTGTATGGGAGAGTAGTGAATAACAGGACATAGTCATCTAAAGTAAGGTTACCACATGTCTTGTTTCCTATGTTATGATAGGATCGAATCTAGTCTTGCACGTTAAATCTTGGTGAAATTATTTATTTGCTACTGTTGTTGAATTATATATGCATTGATTTTGTTGAGTACGGGATATCTATGTTTCTAAAGTATAGTTTGTACGAGCTTACTTACTATCTATTGCCTAGTGAGTAGAGATGAGCGAAACACACACAGCTTAACAGGTTTCCGATTAGATTTATTTTTTTCTTTAGAGGCCATTCTTAATAGTGGAGCTGGGACAAAAGCTGAAGAGACATAAATATTTTATACCTTTCTGTTCACCGAATATAAATTCTGCTTAACATATTCGACTTAACTGTGGCGCTTTGACCTTTTAGGTTTGTGAATCTCCCAGAAACCATGATTTTCTACGCTCTATGTCTTTTATCAGACATTCCGAATGATGGCCTTCATACTTTCATGAGTTTGCAAGTTTTAGAGTCTCTGGACATATAATGATAGATTAATGATTACAGTCATTTTGATGAAGGAGGTAACTAGATAGCTTCTCAATGATCGAAGTTTAACCTCATGGGGTAATAATTGTCAATATTCAACTCGCTTTCACGGGTTCTCTGTGAAGATTCACCAGAGCATGAGGTTTATACTGAACCTATGGAAAAAGGTAGAAGCTTCGCTATTTACGGGTAAGCACACTCATAAGAATAACGAAGAATAGAGAATTATAGAAAGGAATATCTACACACTGTTATACTAAAATTGCAATATCAGAACAAATTTACAGGAAATACGGACTCTCACGATATAACTTCTACTTGAAGTATGATTGGTATGATTCTAGCTCTTGAAAACAGGTAATAACACGGTATCATTTGATCTTATAAGTATTGTAATTAAATACATTAACATATATGTATCAAGTGAATCACATCGAGAAGTAAGGCTGACGGCATATAATAAAAAAAGGCCAGAAATGTTAGGTGTAACCTTATTCTGAGAGACTTGAGGCAATATTACTTTTAGAATATTCTATGCACGATAGGTCTACGGCCACAGTATATATCACACTCATACAGATAAAAATTTGGATACCTAAATCATCTAGACAGATGAGATTCTGAACCTCAATCCTTGGCAGCACAATATAAAATTGCAAGCAAGGATTGGTATCACAGTTGAACATCAACTTTAGGACCTCCTTCATGACTAACTTTAGAATGCTAATGACCGGACTTCACTGCAATGACGTAAAGTATCGTCAAGTGTTGCGTTGGTTTTGATCAGATAGCTTCTAACTCTCTTTTGCTCACTACCATAAATAGTCTTCTTTCTACACCATGGCCGTGATAAAATAATCACAAAGTAATACAAGTCTACATGCTCACAGACAAGGACTAGAGAGGTCTATGCAGAGAATGGCGTAGACAGAATATCTTACAATATCTTGCACTACAGGTTTTGTGGTTTCTCACTTAAGCAATGCAATGGAATTCCACCAGTGACGGTGCAAGTTCCGCAGGACCAGAGTAAGGTTCAGAAGAACTCATTAGACGACACCGAGTGCCTGTACGCGCAGTTGGCTGCTGTAAATTATATAAATCCCATTACAAGTAACACCTTCTGCGCAAGCGATACAAACGACGACGATCTCACTTATCGCGAGCATATATTGAACTATTCCCTAGATATCTCACCAGACATCAAGTTCTATACAAATACAATGGACTTATATCACTGAAAATGAATGATGAATGGCACACATACAAGAACCTACCCTCACTCATCTTATCCACCATGCATCTGCACTGTCGAGCAACTGTTTGTTGAATACCGAGCGACTATGAGGCCCTTCAGTGCTATCCTCCACCACCGAGCAGATCTACTGCGACTTCTAAATCCACTCTTACATATAGAGAAATCAGTCAGAACATCCTCGGCTCTTCGAGAGTGTATGCCAAATGCAAAATTCTCCTCTCAAACCCATTTGCTTTTCTTGAGACATTTCCAGAGCGTCCCAACACTCTTTTTATTCCGGTCCTGTCGTGGTTCTTATCTCCATATCATATGTCCTTCTAGTTCGTGCATTCTTAAATAAAAACCCACTATTTCCGTATAAAACGCCTAGTAGGTGAAGAAGAATAGTCGGCGAGAGAGTGGGAAGTTTCAGGAGATTACATTTGGAAGAAAGCACCCTAGCGAGAGGCGAATATGCCCTGGATGTGTACTCAGTCTATTTGTCATTCGTTATGTCGAATATAGTGATCTCTGGAATAGGGAGAGGCCAGCTACGTCTAAAAGGGAATTAGACTAGCCCGATCCCGATCGTCCTAGCTAGTGCATAACAATATAAGCTGTTCCGTCTCGGAGATTAAGGGTCCTTGCTGCCTGGTGGTGCATAGCAGTGTTTCTGGTAGTGAGCCTGTGAAATTTTCGATGCGGGAGGTTTCAGAGATCGAGGAGTCGTTTTCGAAAAATATATAGTATTATAAAGCTCGCATTCTGGATGATCGTGTGAGACTAAGCGTCGAGTTGTGGAAGGATTATCTTGTCTATTGCGCCGCTTTCCAGCGTTTCTTTTTAACCGCGGATCTGCTAAAGGTTTTACC
Source organism: Sesamum angolense (assembly GCA_034509725.1). NCBI lineage: Eukaryota > Viridiplantae > Streptophyta > Magnoliopsida > Lamiales > Pedaliaceae > Sesamum > Sesamum angolense. The sequence goes on along the minus strand of JACGWL010000001.1, from coordinate 6,128,384 downwards.
TTTGGTCACATAGTTCGTACTCTGTGTTTATCTCAGTTGAGATCTGCATTGTAGAAGTATGTGTTGGTATTTTGCTTATGAGAGATACGCATTTAGGTAGTAAATACAATTTTTGTAAATATATTAATGATGTGGTGAAAAACTAAATGCAACAGTAATTACAAAATGCTGGTTCGATATATGAGATATGGATTGTTATAGGGGATCTCTTTTAATTTGGCACTATTAGAGAATTTCTTGAGTCCCTAACCTTTATGCCCAAGCACCGCATAATACCTATGTTTTTTTTTATAATTTTTCTTCTTTGTTTATGTGATATTTTTTTGTCTGATAGTTTATACAGTGCCATTACGCTTTTGGCTACAATACTAAATGTTGTCTATGCGAGACGAAGCTACAAAAAGAATTCCTCTAATTAATATACTGTTATATTTTTCACAATATTGGATTACACCAGGATTCTTAGAGATGGTCTGTTTAGATTCAACACAATTAAAAAATGCATGTGATGGAGTTAATTTGTAAACAATTCAATATTTATATTCTATCATATTCGAGTCGTTGTTATATATAACATCAATCAATATTACTTATCAAATTTTATTATTTTTTTTATAGTATTGCTCTATTCAGATCATACAGCTATTCTATATATATATAATATATAGTATATTATCATATTACAGAGAGAGAGAGAGAGGGAGAGAGAGAGAGAGAGAGAGAGAGAGAAGAGAGGAGAGAGTGTGTACCTAAACTAGCATGTATATGCATATATCTCTGTATGTATGTATATGTTTTGGGGATGGATCAGGGGTTTAAGGAAGGGGAGATTCTGGAATTACTGCTTCAGGAAGATGGAACTATCACTCTCTTCTTACCGACGTAGAAACCGTTGAACTTTTCTGAACCAAGTGATTGCACCTGCAAAATGAATCCTCACTCAAAAGTAAAATCAACAATTTACGGACGTGACATGTCTATAACAGTAATTGGAGGAAGTTTTGATCTTGAAACTTGGAAGGCATAGAAAGCGATGGGAGATAATTAGAGATGATATTGATTGAGACGATATGAGACTGAAGAAAGTTTCTCTATGGCAGCTCTTTGACTGACTAGTGGTGAGAAAATAATGAACTATAATACTGAATATGTAAGGATAATTTTTGTGAAATTGGATGGTTCAAAAGAATCTCTAAGGTATATTCCAATTTTCATGGATTTGTTTATTTGAATCTGGACTGGACTTTGGTACCTGCAACACTATCTCTAGCATGGGCCTTCAGATGCTCTCTGTACATATCCACCTCTCGGACCCTACACGGACTACCGTATGTAGAGAAATATATAAAAAAAATTAATGATATAAGTCATATGAAGGCACTGATGAGTTAATCTATTTTTGGGGATTCATTGTATCTGAGGAGAGGCTTGGGGTCTAGATATCACACTGCAAGAGGATTATCATAGCATAGCTTTTCAGTGACTTTAATTTATCTGAATGTGCAATGTGATAATATTATGTACTTGGGGAATACAACGATCAGTATGTTAGGCAGCGGTTTGTGTTACGCAGAGCTTATGCTGAATTATATCCTATTTAATTTTAGGTTGTATGGAGGTTTATTCTTTTTATTGAGTGGAAATTATAAAATATATTTACAAATGTCTAAAAGCAGCCGTATATGGAAGATTATGGTAGAGCTATGGTCATTCAGGTTAATATCACGGAAGTGATATGGACGCACTGCAGAGAGGTTGTAACAAGAAGATTGGATCATAGTTGGCTAATGATTTGTATATGGGCACTACACCTCACGTCTCTTCTAGGACACTATTTATTACAACTGAATTAACCTACTCTAATCACATATGTTGGAGCATACTTATCTCTGGCTAATAGACAAGATTTTAATGTAGAGTGATGTCTATAATAATCGCTATGTATCTGTAAATATTGAGTATTGTACTATTATAGATGTTCAAATCTCGACAGTGTAGTCATGCTCAAATCTTTGGATTAATTAGTCCTTTCTCGAAATGTAGATGATGACGTTCTATAACTCTTTATTCTATGGAAACTATATCCGTTTTCTTGTGGCAGTAAAACAATCACTTGCTATAAATTAATAGGTTGTAATTAGGTACTGCATTGTAAAAAGTACTATACGTAGAGTTAATCTTTGCGGGGAAAAATAGCGCCTTCCTGCTAGCCGACATATTAATGAATATAATAGTCACGAACACTTAGATTAGATACATATAATTATGATTAGTAGCTCCTAAGAAAATGTTTCAGCAAGCCGGCTACAGGCAATTTATTTGCTGAAGTATAGGGCTTCTATTTTAGGTTCTACAAAAGTATTGTTCGATATCAAGATTTATTAATATTAAACAGAAGAGGGTGTGTAAGTTATCTCGTATTTCAGATAACATTTTTTAACTCGATAGGTTGTTAGAAGCCGCGTTGGGGAGGCTTTCTCTCTAGTGGTACAGTTCACAATTACCATTTAGCAAGCACACTAGTCAAACCATGGGGTTTATCTCTGTAGATGGGTGGGAGTACTAGAGGGGTAAATGGTGCACTTCTTTGTGGAGAGTACCTGTATCAGATTAAACTATAATTAGCTCCGTCAGCAGAGCTTTGTTTGTACACGACTTATTTTTTGTCAAACGAATACACTAAATAATAATTGGGGTGTCTACATTAATTAGAGTAGCGTAGGAACTAATTGTCCTTGACAATAGACTACGGTTCTTTAAAGAGTAAATAAAATATTATAAATGATTATGACATCGTCAATGAATTACCAAGATGAGCGATAATAAGTATCATACTTAGGTCTTATCTTATACTTCACTTGTCCTATCCCACCAAGTTATGATAAAATAAAACTCGTTTGATAGTTAATATATATTAATAATGATAATATACTAGTGGAGGTGTAAGATGTCCAGCTTAAGATTCAATGTTCATAAATAATGATATCAGAAAGTGTTGAATGCTATCTAATATTTCTGTATCGAAACATGTCAAAATATTCAACTGTCACGACAGGAAATGAATTACGGTTTGCCTGATGCGATAGGATGAATAGAAACTAGGGTACATCATTATTATGAACATTAAAATTTCCTATAGATTCTACTATAACATCTCAATAATAGGAATGACACGACAAAGATAAGCGTTGGTGAAATTTTGAGATATGCCAGGTGTCACCATTAAGCCCTATGTTAGGAGAGAAAATTCGGTGTACGATAATGTTATTACATAAGGCGAAGAACATGGTGTGCGGAACTGGGCTTCAATTGTTGGAGATGCATATACCGGGCGTCACTTAGTATATTCAAGTGACCCTTTAGAAATTCTTGGTATCCCTTATTCTGCATAAACTATATGATTCTGTAGATAGAGAGATGTATGATGGTGGCTTATTGGTTCTCTCACTTATATGTTCATCCTGTAAAATAAGAATTAGAGGAGGTATGTACATACGGATCATGGCACAAAAGGAAGTGTCGAGGGTTGGCTGTTTATCTGTAAAATTATATGAGAGAAGTCCTAAAGTCCATGCTACCGTAAAGTAAAATAGCATCAGGATGCTCACTAATTTGAACACTCAAGCAAGTTGTTGGTCCCCTAAAATAAAGGTCAAAGCTATTTGAGTTTTATTTGATACGCGAGTATATGCTCTATTTAGAGAGATAGTTTAGTCAGCTAGTTGATGTGCGTGAGCTGCAACTAATATGAAAGGAATTTGAGCGCAGTTATGAGAGAGAGAGAGGAACATGTACACTTGATTGTGAGTGCTTTTATAAATACTATGAGACGTGATCACTGGAAGTGTGAATGAGAGATGGAAAAATTACGTCACAAGGACTTGCTTATGACTATTATTTGCGAATATGGGGGAATGACCTCGATCAAATCACATAGTCAGCAAGCATCCTAAGATACAACTATCGCAAGTGAAGATGAAGACTCTATGGGGCGTACCGTATGTGTTAGTCATATCGATATAAATAATATATTCTTATATTAAAGAAGGTATGTTAGAGAAATGAATAGAATTCCATATTTAATAACTCTTTTCATTTCGTTGTCAAAGATATTTACTGTTTATTGGTTGTCTTATAAATATCTGGTGAACTAAATATTACTCGGAGGATTGTTATCCATGGGTCATAAATTCTTATCTGTCATAATTTAGGATTAGGTCTATATTACCTAATTGCAGAGAAATGAGTGTAACTATAATAATGCAAGAAACTTTCATAGAGCGTAGAAAATTGTTTATATAGATAGATACCTACCTGTTTTTGATATATAAGAATGTAGTCCTCTTTGCTTGTATCACATATAATACAGCTACTATCTTTTGAACAACTGTAGACACCATACTTCACGAGGAATTTTTTATTTAAGGCATTAGAAGTTAATAGAGTTATAAACTGCTAATTCTATATGGAGGATTTGTTATATCACTTTCGATGGCAGGAACAGACGGAAAGTGGATCGCTAGAAGATCTGAGCTCCTATGTTTGATTGATAGCATATAATAGACTGTGGCACGATAACATTTCTCTGAGGGTGAAGTGAGAAATGCTTAACGGTGGACTGAACGTACTGCAAGCCTATAGAATAACTCTAACTCATTCAATTACAAAACTAACATTACTTTGTCTGGGACTACTTTGGTGGACATAAAGGAAGAACATATCACGAATTAATATCAAACCTCGAAAAATGTCAGTTGTAGAATCCTTGCTGCTAAAAAAGTTAAGAGCTATACAGGCACCTTAAGAAGGCAAGCTCTACCTATAATCCTATGTCGTTGTCTTATATCTTCGGAAACCAAGATACTGAAAGTACAGGTGCAGTAACAGCAGAAAACTCACCTTCTGACTCTTTCACGACCTTGCATAAAGGAGACGATGCAAATGAAGATGTTCATTCCCCCAAAATAAACTAATTATACTTTTTGTTTAGCTTTTGATCTTCCTCTCGCGTATCTACTGCTTGCTTATGTGGCAGCTAAAAAATAAGAATGTTGTACGAATATGGTGTGTAATAAGCTGCCAACAGATGTAATACAAATCATAAAGTTTCGTTTTCATTTGATGTATAATTGTCTAATATAACCCCCATGGATATGCACACTAACTTTGATAAATGAGAGTTTTTGATTTGGTAATTTTGTGGATGGTACAGTGTAGTATTTGCCATCTTCTGGGCTGTTGACTTCATATTGTTTTTTACTCTTTTTCTTGTTGTGCTTGCTTGGTTCCTTAGTAAACTAATGTCTGATGCCAAAAAGAACTGGGGAAAGTGGTTGCTTCTTGAATCAGTCTCATTTTTGGAAATGCTCATTTTCAGTTCACGTGAAGTAGCATTTACCTGTACATTGATCACTCTTATAAACGGGGAATGAAAGAATGTGAAACAAAAAAAAAATGCCGCAGCAAGATAATCTTCCATCTCTTGTGTTGAGATCTGTATCGTAAATATGTGCACCCTTGTGTCTGCTCACATGATCTTTTCATCTTTGTAGTAAAATGGCAGTGGTACAGTCTTGAACGCTCCCTCGTGAGTTGTGTCTGCTCACAGGATCTTTTCATCTTCGTAGTAAAATGGCAGTGGTACTGTCTTGAACGCTCGATAACTTTCAACATTGTTGAAGTGCTCATTTTCCAACCTGCACAAGTTAAGTGTTGTTATGATAAAAACTCAATCCTGGTTCCAGAAACAACTTGATAGATAATTCGGTCAGGTTCTGACATCCTCGAATAAGTTTATTTTCCTACAATTTGCAGTCCATGTGAGAAGAAGAATCTTACCTGAAGAAGTTCCAAATTCCACGACGAAGTATCTCCAAACAGGCAACAAGGGCAACCATGGCTCTCCTGTGGAGAAATGGTACTTCAAAATCAAGAATCAACTGCATCCAAACTAGTCTCAGAAGTACGTTCAATACCTGCAATTTGAAGTCGAGTTTTCATTGTTAATGCTCCCAGAGCCACAAGAATCTGCATATTTGATGGAAAAAAAACATTACAGTAAATACTCACTATAGCCACAAAGTACACAGCTTTGTTTGATATCAGAAGCTTATCCCTCAGCCAACGGTTCTTGGCATTCTTTCGCAGAAGACCCCAATCTATAACTATATCCCAGTACGTGTTGTATATTGTGGTAACTCCCGAGCTTGTTGCTGCCATGATTCTCCAAGACGTTTGTCTCCTGAGATCATATATTGTCCTAAGGACAAGCGCCACTACTGTTGAGAAAATTTTAGGCTGTTAAGCCCTTGCATGGGCTTTTTCTCCTCAAACAGGCGGCGAAGGCACTGAATTTGTTTGAGCAACTAAAGGTTAGGTTCCCATCGGGACAATGAGAAGGTTGAACACAAGATTTGTCTTAACATTTCGTAGAAAATAAGGTTACCTGAAGGAAGCGCGACCAGAATGGAATGATGGCAACAACTATATAGAAAATTTCGTAAGTATGGCTTTGAAGACATTTATTTGATCTCCTTCTGAAGTCACCCCATCCATAGTAGCAAATGTAAAACAGCAAACTTCTGAAAGCCTGAACCTGAAACACATGCAAACAAGAATGTTAGTGCGGTAGACCGTTGTTTTATTCTTTTTGCACTGATACATTGTAATTATATTCGGTTATAAATAAGACAGCTTCGCACCTGCTTGTTAGCTGATCTGCCAAGAAGAAATCGGAGAACGTAACCTACAAAGGCAGCCAGAAGACAGATTCTGATTAGGTAACAGTTCCCTTTCAGATTCATTTTATGTGTTTCTGCTGTTGTAATATTTGCTTACCTTGTAAAGAGGGGCACAAATACAGCGCCATGCACAACGAACAAGAAAGAAACGACTTGAACGATAAAAGATGTTGAAAGGACAGAAGGTTATAAGAAGCACAACCTTGAAATCAAACATTTGAGAGTTAGCATTCATCAGATATGGTAAAAGATATTGCAAAATATAAGAGGAGAACGAATTTAGACTTACGGTAACTAGTCCTAGTGGAACAAGTTCAGTTAAGGTCTGAAAACTTTTTGTTTCAGGGTCCATTTCCATGTCCAAGTTAGAGAGTACGGCAGCCAATGCAAGTACCGAGAGCCCGGATGCAAGAAGGAAAACATCTCTGAAGCCCATTGCTGTTCCTGGTTTAAATCCAAATATAAATGGGTAGTTCACCTGGAATCGCCTCCAGAAGTATGTGTTTGCCCCATACATGAGCATGTGTAGGAAAATGTATCCAAACAAGCTGCAGAGAGGATTGTTATCGAAGTCATGATCACATACTACAGCAGAATGAAAGCAGAAGTTTTTGTATCAGTTGAGAGTTATTGACACTAAAATGATACCTATAGAGTGGAAATATATTGTCCATATACTGCTGTCGTCCCTCATGATTAAGAAGATTCCGCGCATGTATTGAGACAAAGATACCGGCAACCAGTGCTGTTGAGCAACCAGTGAATAATCCTGCAGGTGAAAGGAAGGAATTCACTTAACTAATGACTTACTCTATACCAATATCAGAACCGAGAAAATGCTTATATTATTTTCTCGGAAATTATTCAGAGAGCTAAAGATCGATACCAAGTATATGGAAATAAAACAGTAACTGGTTCGTTCTGAACAAGCTTACCAAGGAAAAATGTTGTTCTGTGCTTCTCCTTTTTACCTCTTGGTCTCAAAGATTTCATTCCTTTCCCACGGTTTCCGTTTGTGAAGTGTTTAATGAATGTGGCCTCGAGTCTTTCGATGAGTTTGTTAACCTGCCAAACAGAAGAGGAAAAATTATGGCCGGTTCCATGTGAAAACTCCGAACATTAAATAGCTTGTTTTACAGTAGAAACCTCGTCGGAGCTGCCAAGATAAGATTTGTCAACCATCTCTAAGTAAGATTTAGAAGCATTTCTTGAAGTGATCTGCAGAATAAGTCAAGAATTTGAGACCAGAGGGAGAAAGAAAATGATAGCAAAAACTACTTCTTGAATGAATGGGAGACTACAATACCTTGTCGTATTTCTTCATAATCTTGGAGAAAGCAAGCATATTCAAGAAACTGGCATATTTATGCAGTGCAGATCTATGTTAGTCATACTAAAATCACATGTAGATGTATGCTTCTGCAATGGGGTAAGATTTGTTACCAGTAGCTTTTAAGAAGTCGAAGTTTTTGGTAAAATTCAACGAAGGCCCGTCCCAATTTCTCTTCCACTTTTCTTAGCTCCTCCTTACTGAACGATAGATCAGATTTTGAAGAAATGATGACATTTCTTAAAGTCGAGATGGGAGTGTCAGGATCAACATTGATCTTTACATGATCCAAAACTTCAACAGGAGCAGGCCTAAAACCTTTAATATCCTTCTCAGCTCTGGTCTGTTCATCTCCAGATGATCCTTCACTGCCCGTTTCAACTTCTTCGATCACATCCATTTCTGTATAAGCAGAAAACAGAATTAACAACAAAGTTGAAAATTGCAAAGACATTTGTCATTTTAGTTCATCAGCTTTCTTGGCTTACAATATATGAAAATCTCAACGCCAAAACGTACCTCGGCTTACTCCATTTGCCGATGCAATGTCTGTTGCAGGAGCTGAACTCCCAACCTTAACTGCTGGAGCAAATTTCTGTTCCACATAAGGCTTATGCACTTTGATCCTCAATGCAATTAGTGCATCCATCTGTTTGCTCAGTTCCTCGGCCTCAACTTTCACTTCTTCAACCTTAGCCTTATAAAACCTCAGCACTTTGTTGAGCTCATGATCAAGTTTCCTAAAGAACCCAACCTCGTCCTCTCCTCCTTCCTCAGACGACCTCAGAAACGTAGTCTGATAATAATTTTCAGAGCCCTCTTGCTGCACTGGACTCACTAATATCACTTCATCCTCATTCTCTTTTGATGAGCTCCTAACGTGGTTGCCTCGGCCTGTTAGCCCGCTGAACGCCCTGTACATGGTTAGCCTCCTTGTCAGGGAGCCCTTTCGGCCCGTAAACTGAGGTGCATTCTGCTGTCGAAATCTCATGATCTCTTTCAGCAGCTTCTTGAGATGGCTGTAGTCCACGTATGCTCCCTGCCACTCTTGCACCATTTGTGCATCTAATTCCTTACCAAACTTCATACTTCCTTAGCTATGAAACAAGAAAATCTCTCTCCTCTAACTATTCCAAATGCCCCGGAATGTAATAGAAAAGAGAGTAGCTGCTTCCAGAGGGTGTCTGAAATCTTGTTTCTGCAGACTCTTGGTTGTTTATTGTCTAGTTATAACTTCCTTATTCTTCCCAAGCATTCTCTATATAATCACTCGAACAAGAAGAAGAAGAAGTAAACTAAGTTGTGCAAGAGGATTTGGTCTACATTCTGTCAATCAGAATTATACTCGCTTTGAAATTGAATCAAAGTTGGCTGCTTAGAAGCGTCACTGTCTGACTGCCAGTAATGCTCCCCAGTCCCCACAGCTATCTCTTTCTCTCGTATTTACTTGCTTTGTAGTCAGTAACCCCCCAAATCCCACTTGGTGCATATGCAGCTCTAAGTAAAAGATGAGAATATGTAGATGATAAGGCATGCAACAACGCTCCAATAAGATATTGTTCGTTTTGATAAAAATCTTTCTAAAAGAGCATGCCTTGGGCTTTGCTAATTTGTAATTGATATGGGACGTGTGTCATTGTGCATATATAAACTGGAGTTTAAGACACTTTAATGAAATGTAAATGAAGATAAAGATGGCAACGATGCAGGTTTGGAGCGGGTTTTGACAAAAACCCGGGCACCCGGCCAAAGGGTTGGATTAGGTAGACACCGTTAATATTTTTAAAATATTAAAAAAATAAAATAATACTATCATATCTTTATATATATATATGAGAGAATAATTAATATTTGTTTTGTAATTTTATATGTGCATGTTTTAGACATTGAAATATTAAAATTTTTTAGAATATGTATTACTTGTATAAACATTTAAACATTTATAAACTATTTATATCATTATTTTAATTCATAAATATTAAGTTTATGTATAAGTTATACATATATTTTATATATGGTTATATACACTTAGCCCCCTCTAAAAATACAAAATTATACTTTCCCTAAAAAAATTAAAATTACATTTTAAACCCCTTCCAAAATTCACTGTTTACATCCGACCCCCTTCCGTTAGGACTTGTATGAAAAAAATTGAGGTTAGCAAAAAAAATTATATAAATTTTCAGTCTTGCTTCTCCTTTTAACATTCTCGTATACTAATTTTGTACTTATAAAGAGAAAAGTGTAATGTTATTAACTTCTCTCTCTCTCTCTCTCTCTATCTATCTATATATATATATATATATATATATATATATATATATATAATTTATCCCTTTTATAGTACTAAAATATACAAGAAAAAAATTAAATGAGGGGCAAAATTAAAAATTTATGTATTTTTGTTTTTGTTAACGTCATTATTTCTCGTCCAAATCTTTAAATTAAATTCGGATCCATTATCATCCCTATTTAAGAAAATACATCAATGCATACATTTTACTTTTATATTTTTGTGAACTTGTGATTTGATAGTAATCTTCCGAAAATCTCTCAATGATAATTTTCATTATAATCAGAAAAAATTCGAAAAAAAAAAAAAGACAACGATTTAGGAGATAAATCTGGTTTTCAAATTTTATCTCGTTTCCATATTTCACTGTAAAGTACATATAAATCCATAAATATAATTTGTTTGAAAAAAAATCAAGCATTACAATAGCAAAAAAATAAATAAATAATAGCTTTTAATGGCAATCATGAAGTTGGCCCTTAGACATGAGGGAATTGAATGCTTCCATCACTTGACTTGCGCACCCCCAACTCCAACCATATTATTCTTTTAATTTATTTGTAAAGATTTTTTTTTTTTTTTTTTTGTGTGTAAAATAGCACCGCGTTGATACATAAAACTAATTCAAAACAGCAACGAGGCGGATTTGAATCGACTCCTAAACAACTGTGGCATTAATTGGATCCGAGACTTGTTCATCCAAATTAATGTATTTAGATGGAGTCTTTATATACTTGCCGGTCCCTTCCATTTATCATTGATGAGACGAACATACTCGTTTGATGGGCATATGTATAAATAGTCAAAAAGAGATTAAATCAACACACAAGTTTTTGAAATATAATTTATTATTATTATTATTATATGAATAAAAGCTAAATTAAAAATATTTATCTATTCAGATTTAATCTAATCAGGCTCGAATTAATTATGTAATAAATATAATTAATATATAATTTTAAAAAATAATTAATTTGGTACTATCAAAAATCCTTTTTAAAAAAAAAACAATTAAATTCCCATGTGAGTTTATTCTTTAGTTCCAATTCACATGAAAAGAGAGAAAGAAACCACTTTTTCTCACAGTAATAATAAAACATGGGATGGGACATTATTATTTCGAGGTATTGAGAAGTTTTGATCAACTGTCTGACGCTGAGTCTGAGTCTGACTCTGAACATCGACAATCAATCATCCAACATAAAAGAAAGCGATTTCGTGTTCCCCAAATTCTTTACTTCACTCCCTTTCCCTTTCTCCCACGGTATCACTCGACGCGAAACACTGCACATGGCCTCCAATATAATTACGGTGGCGCAGGACGGCACCGCCGACTACGCCACGGTGCAAGAAGCCATTGATGTGGTGCCGCTGGGCAACAAGTGCCGCGTCGTCATTCGTGTGGCTCCCGGAATTTACAGGCAGCCGGTGTACGTTCCTAAGACCAAAAACCTCATCACACTTGCCGGGCTAAACCCCGAGGATACGGTGCTGTCGTGGAACAACACGTCCGCGAAAATCGAGCACCACCAGTCGGCGCGCGTCATTGGCACTGGGACGTTTGGTTGCGGGACTGTTATTGTTGAGGGGGAGGATTTCATCGCTGAGAACATTACTTTTGAAAACTTTGCCCCACAGGTCAAATTTCCTCTTTCCCTCTTTTTGCTTTTCTGTTTTATATCTTAACATTTAGCTTTCCCAACTTGAAATGGAGGGTATCTCTTAGTGTAAAAACTGTCATTCTTTTTTATATCAGTAAGTGCTCATTTCCAGTATTATGAGCCTTGGATCTTGTTGATGAATTTGAGCTTTGAAGCTAACATTGGCAGTGATAAGTTTGCTAATACAAGAAATTTTACATTGTGTATAGGGCTCGGGCCAGGCTGTGGCGCTTAGGGTGACGGCTGATCGTTGCGCATTTTACAATTGCAGGTTTCTTGGATGGCAGGTATGCACATTGAATTCTGCCATTCTTAGTTGTTTTGGGTGAATTGTGCTGATTGTTAGAGGAGAATATGAAAAGGGAAAGTTATTATGTTATGTGGGAGCAGAATTTGTAGTTCTTGAAATTGTTTTGATTGTTATACTTGTAAGACCGCGCCGTAGGCTTTTGCAATTGTAGAAATATGAGAGCTTGAGACTAATGAATCATGATGCACGACGAAAATGTGGAGAGTGGATTATGAGAATTATGAATTACAGAGGTGCTCTTGCTCATTGTATTCAAGCAACTTGTTTACCTGAGTAGCTTTGAACAGTGTACTTAATCTTTGGATTACAACTTGTATCCTTGTGAGACTAGCTATAGTTCTTTGGGTTCCTTTGTCGGGGAGACTAAAAATGGTGTTATTATTGAATTGAGGGGAAAAATTAGAACTCTGTAGGTGATGGAGTTCTGCTAATTTACCTATGACACGGTTCTTTTCTTCATCAGAATTGATACTTATGCAGGATACACTGTATTTGCACTATGGGAAGCAATATCTACGAGATTGCTACATTGAAGGAAGTGTAGACTTCATTTTTGGTAATAGCACTGCTCTTTTGGAGCATTGTCATATCCACTGCAAATCCACTGGATTTGTAACTGCACAAAGCAGAAAATCTTCCCAAGAGTCAACCGGATACGTGTTCTTGAGGTCTGTGATCACTTACCCCTTGAGCTCTGAAATAAATCTGCTAAATGATTTAGAGAACTTAGTATTTCATATGGTGCTTTTGAAATCAGTTATGGAGTTCATGATAGCAGAAAGATAAAATCTGGGGTTCCTTGTGATTTTCCTTTACGTTGTAGTTGTTGCCAAACTCTGCAGCAAAGGCAGCTACTTCATGCTGTATATATCCTCTTAACTTGTTCAGTAATGGCCTTTTTGCTGTGTCTGATGCAGATGTGTGATTACTGGCAATGGAGGAACAGAATACATGTATCTTGGCCGACCATGGGGACCCTTTGGGAGGGTGGTCTTTGCCTATACATACATGGATGCTTGTATTAGAAGAGTTGGTTGGAATAACTGGGAAAAGACCGAGAATGAAAGAACCGCCTGCTTTTATGAGTACCAGTAAGTTTCCCTGAACGCAGTCCACCTAAGAGCTTTCAGTATCAAATTCAAAGAGACACGACAAATGAAATCATAAGTAGATACAAACTTTATTTTCTCAAGGATATCTAGTGTAAACAAAGAAATATACACTTCAAACTACTTGAACGCCACAGGTTATAGTGGAGTAACATTCTAGTTCAACAATCACCTCTATCGACTTGTTCATGTAAAATAGTATGACCGTACATGCAGATCATACACTGAAGTTGTGCCATATAATTTTGCAATTTGAACCTTTCTCTCCCTCCCGCCCTCCCTTGGTAGGCCATTTTTATGGTTTTCTGAGAAGGTTGAATTGATTGCAGGTGCTTTGGGCCAGGTAGTTGCCCATCAAAACGAGTGACATGGTCCAGAGAGCTGATAGATGAAGAAGCTGAGCAGTTTCTTGGTCATAGTTTCATCGACCCAGATCCGCAACGGCCATGGCTAGCCCGGATGATGGCTGTGAAGATACCATATTCAGCTATGTAGAAAGAAGTAAGCTGGGTTGTTGTCATCCATAGTTGTTTGACAAAAACGAGAAGAGAAGCATATGTGATGTGTTGTTGTAATAGGTGCAGAAAGAAATAAAGTTAACTGAGCATCTCATGTCGAATGCTCTTTGTTTTACTGAACATCTGGTGTCCATGTTAGGAATGCGCATGTATTCATTGCCTTTTCAGGGTACTATTAAATTATGTGACAAATTTCTTTAAGTAACAACACATTACCCACACTTCAGTCATTAATTGTCACATTTTGTGTGTGTGTGTGTGTGCTGTGTTACTTGAGACTTGTGATCTGATTTTCCATTTTCTCTATTCGGACCGCAAATATGAGGTAATAAATTCATTGAAATTTTCATCATATGATTCCTATCCTATCCTTCCCTCTATCCCATCTCTATATCATTTCCAATATTCTTAAGACAACTTAACATCATCTCATTTTTTGTGCAAGATTTGAGAAAAATTATAATTTATTTTTTTAAAAAAAAGAAGAAGAAGAAGAGTCTTCTCATTTCTATTCTCTTTGAATAACTTGAAGCGCAGGAGTTGACCCAAGAAGCCCAAATCTGCAGGCCCAAAACCACATGGGTTTCAGATTGTCAAGCCCAATATCTGATTATTGAGGAAAAAATTGGAGATGCGGGGGATCGAACCCCGTGCCTCTCGCATGCAAAGCGAGCGCTCTACCATTTGAGCTACATCCCCTTTTGCTGTTAGTGTCCCTTTGGCTCATACAAATAATAATTTGTGAAATTACCACAATTGTAGAATGTAGAAGATGTTTTCTGTCTACCATTACATACATATATAAATATATATACACATGCCCAATTTATCACAATTTCCACTCCACTTGTAGTAGTAGTAGCAGTCAATATATATGTATGTCTACTTATACATAACTTCAATTTTGAACAATTCTCTTTCAAAACACAAAAGAATCTTTTCTTACCTCAATCTTTCTCAATTTTCTACATTTCTACTACAAACACATAAGCACAAAAAAAAAAAAAACATATTTCCAAAATCATGTAATAATATTGTCTCATATTTTTAATTGTAATTTTCAGTCAAGCCCTCAAATTCTGTGCCCACTTAATTGCAACCTAAAAATTGAGGCAAAGATGAGAGTGGGATGCCATGTGACCCCTTCCATATTTGTCATAACCCAACTAACTTTTCCCCTTCTAAAGGTTAGAGAAAAAAAGGAACAGAAAGAGAGGTAATCTTAGTAGGGTGTGGAAAAAGTGACAAAAAGGTTACCACTTCCATTCTTCAACACATTTTTTGAACAAATGTATACCTCACAATCAAAAAGTGAATCGATTCGAATCGAATGTATTATTATATAAGTTTACTTGAATTATTATCAAATTTAAAAATTATATTGACCGATTTGAGTTGGGACGGATTTACACAAATCAAATACAAAGATGGTTTGATATTTTTAAGTGTTTTATTATTTATTTTTTTTCACTAATAGATTTGAGGTTGAACCGAGCTTGAATTTGTTGAAAGAATTTTTGGTTAGGCTTGATTTTTTTAGTTTAAACGAGTTTTTATCTGAGCTATTTTGATGAGGTATCAAGTGTTTTTTTTTTTCCAGCCCTAATTGAATACATGTTAGCTCAACTTGTGAAAATATGTTGCTTTCTATCATAATATTGTGTGTTTGACTCTGTCTACGTATGTGAGAAATTATATTAGTGAGTAATCTTTAAGTATTTGTGTGAGTAATTTATTATTTTAGGAATATATATTTTGGCAGGATGGAAGCTATCCAAACTTTTTTTGTACAAATAAATAAATAAATTTTTATACTGATTCAAATATTTAAAATGCTAATAATCAATTTTCAGTTTATGTTGTATAATTAAATTGGTTCACTTTAATATTCTTGTGGATAATTTATGAATAAATGAGATCTTATTCCTTTGTAACCAGTCTTAGAGAGAAGTCCAGCCCAGCACTGAATTTGGGCTTCAATCCAATCCCATCCCATTATTAGCATAATAATTATATTTAAATTTAGATAAATTTTCAAACTTTCTTGTTTATCCCATTTCATTAATCTTTTTGTGCCTTGAAACATATTCCGTGATGATACGGGTCATGTGTTTGAATTTCATCAATGTATAAATGTTATGTTATTTTAATAATGGTATTAATTAATTATTAATATTTGATATTGATTATTGATATATTAATTACTATAGTTGTGAACAATTCAAATTTATAATATAATTATAATCGATTTACTCAAAAAAAAAATGTTACGATTTTGTTTTCAGTCGAAATAGGTGTTCTTAATTTGTAAATTTTCGTATGAAAATGAAAATATGCTTGAAATTGTGATTTATATTGCAGTATGATGTTAAATCGACATATTTTTAATAAATATATGTATATAAACAAATTTTATATAATTACTGTTTCAAAAATAAAAAATCAAATACAAACATAAATAATAGGTTGAAACTCTCCCTCTATAAAATAATTGTGATGATGGTATTTAAGCTGTAACAAATTTCCATTTTGATAGAGCAATAATTGACAGAAACATAACCTTGATGATTTTTTTTTAGCTAACAACAATGAATTATTATTAATTAAAATAAATTGATTATAAGTACAATTATTCCTATCGACATCAGTATCAAAATAAAGACTGTTACAATAATCATATCTTGTTCAATAACACCATATTATTATAATAGACAACAACTCTTATTATGCAGTAGACTAACTCTTGCTATACAACAGACAATATCTCATGCACCTGCAAGGGGTTCGAGCCAATGACCTCTAAAATTATGAAACTTTAGCTTTCGCGAACTGAGTTAGAATTGGCCATAACCTTGATGATCTTTAAGTTCTCAATTATGTAAAATTATAGAAGCACCTTTACAGCTTCACTCCAATAAATTAAAAAATAATACTTTCACATTTATATTAAAAAAGAAAAAATGATTAGCGCAAAAAACAAACAACTATAATTGACAAGTAATAAAATTAAACGTGTATGATCGAATTTAGTTCTTCTTATAATTTTCAAGAAAATAACTACAATTACTATAATTGTTTTTATTGATATTTTAAAATTTGAGTTAATTATACTTAGACTTTCTTTAAATTACTAAATTATATATATATATTTAAAAAGTTTTAAAATTACACTTACATTCTTTTTGAAAAAATTTTATTTACACTTAACCTTCTTCCGTTAGGGTTTGGACAGAAAATGCTAACGTAAGGAAAAAATAGCATAAAATTGTATTTTTGCCCTTATTTAACATTCCTATGTATATTTTTGTACTTATAAAGGAAATATATTAAGTGAAATTAACATCATTATATTTTTTCTATAAGTATAATATTATTACAAAAACGTTAAATGATGAGTCAAATTAAAATTTTATGCAATTTTTATAAAAGCTAACAAAAGATGATAATATGTGAAAAATGAATTTTAAGAAAAAGTGTAACTTTAAAATTTCTCCAAGAAAAAGTATATATTTATTTTTAGATAGGTCTAAGTGTAGTTAACCCTTAAATATTTCAAAAATATAATTATTTATTTAGTAAAATAGGTTTTGATGTACATAAAAATACTTTGGCCCAAAGAGGTCCAAGTGATCCAAAAAGAAAAAACAAAACGAGAGGTCCGTAACATCCTCAGAGGCCCAAGAAAACTTGGCAAACGGCCTTGGCGGGTGCCCCATAGAAAAAATGCACAAGACATCCTTCTACTCGGATCATGATAAAAGCCCAACAAAACGTTCAGGCCAAAAGGCCCACACATGTGGCAGCCACTCTCCTACGTGGCATCTCGTCAGCCCACGTGTCAATAACCACATCAGCCTAGAAGGACTCCCCCTGGCAGATAGGACTCTTTGCAGCCCTAAACTTCTAGAGTAAAAGGACTCCTTGTTGATGAAGACTCCCCCCAAACTCGGGGATAAACTTCAACAGCACAACTAGCCAAAGATAAAGACAAATTAGGCCTTATCCTAACAACCTTTATCCATTCTCCACGAAAATAGAGGAAATGTGCAGACAATCGGGAGGGGCATCCCCTCCTCTATAAATACAGGTTCACTCTTTCATTCGGAAAATGGGAGATCATGAATACATTCTTGACACTTTTTCTCACTCTCTAAACGTCTTCCTCACGTCTCTCACACATTTCTTATTCTCTAAAACTCTACAAACACATTATCAAGTATTTTTACACTTTTTACGCATATTATTCACTATATCTCGATTTTCAATCGCATTTATTTACTCTTTAACTTTATTCAAGCTCAAATTCAATACTAACTTGCGCATCGGAGTGCTAACCCCTTTTTTTTAGGTCCCCCCTTCAGGATTTGCATTCGCTTCGCCCCAAGTCTTAAACGACAGTCCATATCATTTGAACTCGTGCATTTTTTGAACGCATCAGATTTCATAGAATATTTTTTAACAAATCAAACTACATGATTAAAATTATTCACATATTTACCGAACTCTTTATGTAATTTTGATAATATGATTGATGATCAGATATATTACACATATATAATTTATATATAATTTAATATACATAATATTAAAAAGGTTTAATATTTCTGAGTGATTATTTTTAAATCATATATGATTAAATTTATGTATTGTTTATTATTATTTTGTACTTACCTATTAAAAAAAATATACGTAACATGTATTACACCTAAATAAAAAAAAGAGTATTCTATAATAATTACACCAACGTTAACAGCTAAAAACGGCGGCGGGAAAAGAAAAAACAGATGAAAAAGGCTGCAAATAACATTTAAAAAAGAAAAAAAAAAAACTCTCCACCGGCTAATTACTTTTTTACAGGGAAAAAAGAAATTATTCAAAAAGCAATCTGAAAAAAGGGAGAGCGTGGAGCACGCGCTGAGCTTCAGAGCGTCACCCACCGCAGCAGCCCTATTTTTCTTCTTTTCACACCTATCCAATTGTCCATACCCGCATGCACCTAGGCGTCTCCCCGTCAATCTTCACCGTCCGATTATTTTAAATATCTCAACAGACGTTTGTTATTTCTTCTCCACCGTACACATCATCACACGAGGGAGTTTCCTCGGTTCGGGAAAACCGAGGCTGAGTCGTAACCCGAGGCTGGGACCCGAACCTAGATGGAGTGTAATTTTTACTTAAATGAGTTTTCATTTATTTATTTATTTATTTTAAAAAAAAAGGGATTTTAATAAGTGAGTAAGTTGTCTGAAAGACAAAAAACCATCCCTCTCACTGTCTAGAGAGAGAAAGTAAGCAGTGAACAGTGGACGACCTATAGATACATACAATACACGTACATGTGTGTGTGTGTTTGGGTGTAGAGAGAGAAAGCTGAAGCAAATGTGATGAGAGCTGGAGGGAAATTGCTGTAATTGATCTCCATTTCATGAATTACCGGAAGTAAGTGCAAAGAAAGTATTTTTTTTTTTTTTTTTTGTAAATTTTAGACACACACACACACACACATAACCACTCTCAATTATTTAACTCAGATCACACTCTAAACACTGAAAGTTGGAGTTTTGCAGCTGTTCTTGCTTGTACGTGGCTCAAGATTGAAGCTGCTTTAGCTTGCTTGAGTGTTGGAGTTGTAGTATCTGTAATTTGAGCTGTGATTGTATGTGCTTTGGTCTTAATTTGGTCGAAATGGGGTTTTTAGTGAATTCTTCTGAGGGTTTTGTTTGTGGTCTTGAGGAATTTGTGGAGAGTTTGGTGACATGCAAAAGTCTTTTTAGGGTTTTTTGATTCGTGGGGTTTTGGATTTCCCCTCAAATTCTTGCTTGTGGATGTTTATGTGCTTGTAAATTGATTTTAAGAAAAAGAATTAGAACTGGTTTAGTTAAAACTTTTATGGTGGCAATGGTAAATAGTTTTTTGATTTTTTCTTAGTTGTTTTAGCTTTGTTGTGGTAACTAGAGCCTTCTTTTAGGAATCAAGTGTCCTCTAACTCTTAACCTTTTGGGTTAGTTTCAGGGAATTACCTGATTTCCCAGTCTATTACCATGTAGTTTGACTGATTTTCATATTAGTTGCTTGCTGTCTTGGTTAATGACACATTTCTAGTGAGGAAATTGAAATTCTGAAGATCACAATTCTGTTTCGTCAGATACTATCGGCTTTACTTATGCTGCTTTGGGATTTAAAGCTCATGAGGGCATACACTATCGGTGTAGTGTGCCTTAGCATATCTGAAACTCCTGCCACATAAATCTACTTTGTATATGATACGAAAACTGGTCTGTTGGCTGAATTCATGTTGCATGTCGATGTGGATATGACTGAAATAGTTATGCTTCTGCTTTTCTAGTAGTTGTGCCTTCATGCGTGAAACTTTGGTATGGGAAGGTACTAAGATCTTATAATTTGTTTAATCTATATGAGAAATTGGTGGTTTTAGTTTTTAGCACGTGGTACTTTTTCGACTTTGCTCAGCTGTATGCTGAGGTTCATTCATTCTGTTATTTCTAATACAAATCTTCTTACTCTGTCTCTACATGTTGCCAAGGAACTTATTGCAATTTAGCTTCAGAATACTGTTTTGGTTTGGATCTAGGTTATAATCCTTTCTTTTGGGCAAATGTCATCGACTGGTGCAGCCTCTGTTTGTCTTAACATATGCTCATTTGAGTGCTGTAGGTGCACCAAACTCAACCAAAGCAGTCAAAGTTTATCAACATACAAATGTTGCAGCGTCAAATTATGTTTAAGCAGCTGCAGGAACTGCAGCGGCGCCAGCAGCTCCAGGATTTAGGTGATACCAGAAACCAGAATTATGTAAATCAACTGCCATCACTAAGACAAGCTTCAGGGGGTCAGTTTCCACCTGCAATTAATGGAACACCTGTTCAGGACTCTTCCCAGATGTTTATGGTGGTAATATGCAAATGATGCAACATGATGCACCCAATGGATTAGTTCTTTCACAAAGTCATAATCCTGTGCAGCCACAGTTTTGACATGTCTTTGTATGGAACTCATACTCCAAACGCTGAAAAGAATTTAAATCAATATTCTCAGTTCCAAGGGCCATCTAATCTTTCTGTTGATCTGCTGACGAAGAACAATAATAGCCCTTTAGGAATGGCTGCCATGCAGCCATTCATGAGTCAACAATGCAATTTCTCTTCCGATCAGATTGGCATACCTGGTGATTCATTACAACCCAATCAAGAGAAGAATTTGTTTGGTCAAGTTCCAATTGGAGGTTTCAATAGTGGAGTTTTATCTGGGAGCTACACCCCTCAAGGAATTAAGATGCAGAGAGATGAATCACTTTTGGAATCTGATGGGAGGCATGAAGATGCTGGTTGGAATGGACTTTCCCCAGGGAAAACGTCGAATCTTAGCCTGTCACAGAATACTGCTTCTCTTGATCCATTAGAACAGAAAATCTTGTACAATACCGATGACAACAGCTGGGAATCATCATTCAGCAGAAATAGCAAAATGAGTACAGGAGGATTTGAGAGTACAGTGGAAACACACATCTCACATGGATGCATTGCCTTCTGTACAAAGTGGTAGCTGGAGTGCTCTAATGCAGTCTGCTGTGGCAGAAACTTCTAGCAGTGATACGGGGATACAAGAAGAGTGGAGTGGACTGAGCTTCCAGAATCCAGAACCACTGAATGACAATCAGCCCCCGAACTTCATTGATAGTGAAAAGCTTCAAAATAATTGGGTTGATAGAAACCTGCAAAATGCCACCTCCCCAAGTTCAAAGCCTGATCATTTCATACAGAATAACAATATGAACTGCAGCTTTCCTAATTTTCAGCAATCAGGCCACCAATATCTCAAACAGAAAGAGGAATATCACTCTGAGTCTTCTCATGCTACCACGCAGCAGTCCCCAGGAAATACTAGCCAGTTGACTGATTATAACTCTCAACAGAGGAGTTCCACCGGAACCGGGGTTTAACTTATGCAGGTCACGAATTTGGAGGCACTTTTTGGCTTCAGGGAAATACATCACATCATGTGCCTGGTGGTAGTCAGAAGCCATACGATCAGGTTAATTGAAAAATACCTTCTCCCTGATACATTTCTCTTTTTCTTATTCATTAATTCTGAAAGGTTCCTATATGAACTGAATGCTATGTTTTCTTGAAAAGTGCATCTATTAAGATGTCTTAGAGGTTCTATTAAGATGTTTCTGAAACTAAAATAAACTCTTGATGAAACCATAATACATAATCGTAGATTAAGTTCTTTTTATTGGAGGATTCTTTCTTCGCTGAAAGGTCAGTAATTGGCAATCCTATTATTCCCTGCTTACAGGTGAACCAGCTGAATGTTCGCAGGTATTCAGTAGAACCAGAGAATATGGCTCCTGGAAAGAATGTGGAAGCTATGTCAACTCTCTTAGGTGCTTCTTCAGATCGTCATGGTGAAAGCACAATTGCTCCGAGGTAGTCATTATCTACAAGATGTTGAAATTTATATGCTACCTGTAATTGTAACGGCCGAAAAGCATCATCATGTGAAAAATCGATTATATTAACTTCTTCTTTTGGGTTGATAACATTTTATTTCTTTATGTTATTTCTGCATTTACCCGTTCTTTTCTATGTGCTTCTTTTCCTCCAATGTACATCTTGAGTAATCCTTTTGTTGGGGATTCTGATGATTTATTTTCTTGCAGTGAGAGCATGCTTGAGCTACTTAACAAGGATGATGATCAAACACATGCAATGCAGTTGAACTCGAGAGTCTCTATTCCCAGAGACTTGCCATTAACTGAGACTACTGTTGCATCTTTTGCTAAACCATGCAACACTTCTCCCCTGTCACCGGATTTTGGCTTTAGACTGGGGCCTGTGGATCCTGGGACTCCAAAGTCGTACTCATTTTTCCCGCCCTTGTCAACGGTGGGTAAAACAATTATTTTTCATGCAAAAATGACTTTATAAGGTCCTCCAAGATGGAGATATCATCATTTTAGGATGCTCTCAGTAATGAATGTAATTCTGTTTATCCTGAGTAGGAACTTTTACCTCTTATGCAGGGAAACTCAAGAGCAACAGCTGTTTCTAGTCACAATCTGAATGATTATATTAAAAATCAACAGCCACCTCCACCAGCTCCGAGTCACATGGCTACTGAATTCCCGGCATACAGCGCTGCATCCTCTCAAGAGAATCCTGAACTGAAAATCACCCACTCAAATGGTCCAGAATTCCCACTTCTGGAGCATGAGTCGGTAACACAACCCTCTTTGACATCAGATATGCTGCAGCATGCAGGATTTCCCATTGGGCTACCTACTCCATGGCAAGATATGGCCACTCAGCAGCATGCAGCTTCCACAAAATCTTACAAATTCTCCTCCAATTTGTTTCGGTCCCCTGATTCAGCGTCTAGCAGTCTAGGTGCCGGCCCAGGGGCTGCAAATGAGCAGTCCAATGAGAACTGTTTCCAACATGAATTTAATGTACAAGAAATGGGTACACATTCTGGGAAATCAGAATGTAGTGAACAGCAACAGGATAGGGGCTCAACTGAGATGCATGACTCGATATTGGTAAGCAGAAGTACTCACAAGCAAGAATATACGAGAAAGCACCACTTGGAATCAGCTCCTGTTGGATCTGGTTCATTGATGAGTAATACACACCTGCAGCCTTCTAATCAAGCAGAGGGAGAGACAAGGAAATATCTACTTTTCCTGCTAGGGACATTGGAGCCTTTCGAAATTCGTGGAGTCAAAATTACTCTCTTCTTCACCAATTGCATTCTGCAAGGAATGCTGAAACTGATGGTGCTAAGAGTTTCCCACTTAAATATGATAATTATCAGCCATTAATTGCCAATGCAAGGGAGCTTCTCATGAGTGGGAAGGCAGGAGTCAAAGATAGAGCAAAAGGTGACCTGAATGCAGTATCACAGCTTGGTGCATTTCAGTCTGGGGGCAATAACCGATGGAACTTCTCACAGGAGGCCCAAGGAGATCAATCAGGCAAAACATTGTCTACAGCTTACCATCAGAATCTCCAACAGATTGATATGTTTTGCCAAAATGATATGCAAAGTCGTCCTGTTGGCAGTAACATACCTTCCAACATGACATATCAGTCGCAGGTCAGTTTGCAAATGGCTCCATCCTGGTTTAAGCATTATGGAACATTGAAGAATGGACAGATGTTATCAATGTATGATCCAAAACTTGCGGTTAGTGCAGCAAAGGCATTCCCTGAAATGAGTCGCAACTTGCAGGAAAATAATCCGATTATGCAGGTAAATTTGGGTAGTGCTGGTCAAGGAAGCGGCTTATGTCCTACAGCTGCCACCTCTGTAGCCTGTAAACAATTGAACAGCACTTGTATGTTGCCTTCAGATGTCACTCCTCAGAATTTGGCTGTTTCAATACCAAAGAAACGTAAACTTCTTACGTTTGATATGGTACCCTGGCACAAAGAATTAAATCACGGACCACCGAGGCTCCAAGATATCAGGTCTGTACACCTACTGCAATTTAAATGATATGACCTTTTCTGCTAATTGATACCTTCTTTTTCTTTTACCTACCGTAATTAAGTTTCCAGCAAATACTTAAGAGCCAACACTCACTATGCTTTCCTTCTATTTGCAGCACCTCAGAGTTAGTATGGGCACAAGTTTCAAATAGAAGACCAGAAGAGGTGATGTGGGTTCTAATGGCATAAAATACTGTGAATGTTTTGTATGCTTTTTAAATTGACGCCTATTTGTGATGCAACTTTATCCAACCTTTTCCAGGTAAAAGATGAGGCGGAAACTTTTGAAGAATTCTTTCCAGCTGTTCGAGCAAAAAGACGGCTTATTTGTACCACACAGCTTATGCAGCAGGTCTTCCAACCTGGACCAGCAGTTATTCTATGGTCAGATGCCAGTTCAAATTGTGATTATGTGGCATATTCTGCTGCCAGATTAGCATTAGGAGATGCGTGCAGGCTGACTAGTCAATTGCCATCTCATACCAATGACACGTAAGAGTTCCTCTAAGAATTTTATTTCTATTCCTTTCCTAATTGCAAATTACCACCAATTTTCTGGTGCAAATAAATCATGAGCTTATGTTTTGAAAATACCTGTTTATTTTTCTTGTTAATGATGCTCAGTTCACCTGATGAGCCAAATTCGTCAAAGAGAATTCGTAGCTGCGAGTTCTCAAAAGTTGTGGAATGCTTTATTAATCGGGTGAAGAAGCTTGAAGGTGATTTATCAAAGGTACAAACATTTTCTACTCTTGAAAGCAGTTTCTATCTTTAAGGTTAACATGAATATGGATCCTTGTGGGCAAGATTTTATTTAGCCTAGTGCGGAAGATGCATAATGCTGGCAAAAGAATGCCAGAATATGCATCAGATATATACCGAATGCTGCATGATAGTAGTTTGGTCGTTTAGGTCCGATCCACTTTGCTTTTAGCTAAGCCTTCATCCTTTCTCTAAAACATAAGTTTTTGTGGGGAAACTAAGGCGTGTGATTTTGACGATGCAGACTGGACAAAAGTTTATCAGTTGTAGATGTCAAAGTTGAAGCACAGGACTTGGAGAAGTTCTCCATAATCAACCGTTTCGCGAAGTACCACATTAGGGCCCAACCTAGCACAGTTGATCCTGCATCCTCATCTAACACATCAATTTTGCACAAAGCCATCCCCCAAAAATATGTCTCGGCATTTCCAATGCCTAAGATAGTACCAGATGGGACAGATTGTGTTTCTTTGTGATCATGGATAAATCAAAACCATTCCTCTAGTCCCTCCTTCCTATTATCCAAACTGCATTCCGTATCTGCAGATCTGTGCTTTGCTTGACTGATGAAAGTGGACGGGGGATAAAATACTCCATGAAACCAGTGCAAGTTAGATCAGCTGAGCTTCTCGAAGTAAAGGTGGATACTTTTACATTTTTTGAGGAACATATATATATAATATATATTGGTCTCTGTATATGTGCAGAAAGATTTAGGACGATGTAGGAGCAGGCCACTTACTCTGTACGGATTTATTAGCGATTTGTATGAATGCTCGTTCGCGTACTAGTCTAATCTTAAATATACCACTGTACCCTTCTCCTCCTTGTTGAAACTCCTTGCAGGTGTAATGGCAGTGTAGCTAACAAGAAATTAGCAATCAGAGCAAGAGGCATTCTACTGCACCTATAAAATAGCATCTGATATACATATATATATATATATATATTTATACATATGTACACTTTAGAAGCTTCTAAGCCCTTTTCAGGTTACATAATTTATTCTGAGATTGTACGAGGTTGTTCCCCGACATAGATTTTGTGGACCCCCAAAACCTCAGCTTATACAAACAGTATCATTATCCACAAAAAAGAAGAGATGGCCGACTTTGTTGTACTTAAAATCACAACAAAAAGAGTTGGGATTTCTCTGTAGTACTATATAGCTTTTGGCTGACTCTCTCATTTTCACTCACTCACTCACTGCCACCTCAGCAATCCCAAGATCCTGGTTACTATAAATAACGACCAGACAAGCATTTTGTCCCCGCTGATGTGTCAGCACACAGCCCCAGTACAAATACCAGTATCTGATTCAATCATATGTGAGAGAAAAAGGAAAGGGATAGTTGTAACTTTTTGGCATTTATTCAATCATACTAAATTATTATAGTATATTGTATTGTATTGTTTTTATCCAATGGAAGCTGCAGAATAAAGGAAGAAAAACAAATTCTTGGTCAACCTCTGCATGATAACTACCAATGGGGGTATGGTAGCTAGCTGTGGGATTGGTGGGCGCGCACGCCAACTTTCTCAAAGACAGGGAAAATAGTATTTGTTGGCTGCTGACAGCATGCAAAATACCAAGTTGTCTGATCTTGAACATCTCCAACATTCAATTCTCAAAAGTGCTTTTTGTGTTTTCTCTCACCACAAATTGTGTTTTGTTCTTCTTGAGGTGGGACCCAACGAGTCCATCTGATCAGGGTGATGCATTCTCTTGTGGGTGGGGTGGGTTGAGGGGTTTCAAATATTGGTTTTATTTTTGGATTAAATAGGTTTGGGTTTATTGGACTCATGGTGGTCCTCTCAAGTTTGTTTCATTCTAACCCCGTGCGGCCACTAATCTTGAATCAAACATTGAAATTTTTATTTTATTTTATTTTATTTATTTTTTATTGACATGCAATAATAAAGGGTAAAAGGATGACACCATGTACATATTTTAAAGATTTCAATAAGTTGGTTGATTGTGTAATTCTTGGATGGATTGAGTATGTCGATCTTTGTTACTCAAACTCTTTGAACAAAGGACAAAGATTGTTTCAAATCCTTACTTCTATGAGTATGATCCACTACAACTTGGTTCATTGTAAAACAACTCAAATCAATTGATTGGTCGGCTTACTACCCTTAAAATATTCCCTCAATAAACTATTAGAATTTTAAGCGACGAACATAAATTTTCATCCCGAAAATTTTGATTTTGTTGCTCTACTGCGAATTCAGATAAAAGCAGTTTATGACGTTCAAGGTAAATTAATGTTCCCTTGCACAAGCCATAAGTATATGTAATATTTTGCGAGGTCATGAATGTCTACGTTAATTTGTTATGAGATTCAAATTTAGGTCATTTTTTATTCTTGGTCAAGCAGATATTAGACTTGAGAATTCAAAAAACAAGATTGTGGTCATAGATTTAGAGAATATCCATACTTTACTGGGAGAGAGAAGCATGTTTTGAGAGATTTTTTTTTTTTTTTTTGTTTTTCAACAGAGTAAGTGGTAATTACTTGCTGTGATTGTTCAGATACATCAATTACACAAAAAATAAATTATACTTACTTTAAATTAAGTCAAATCCAATCTAAGTAAAAAATTTCTGTAGGAATAGGTGTTTTATTCTGGTTTGTAACAAGAATTGAGGTATTTTTCATCAAAAGTTGACACTTATTGGGTTTAGGTTCTCAAGTACTAGGCCGAAAATTAATTTTTCATCGGCCCAATCAGTTAGCCCATCCCTTAATTAGACTGGATTTTTGATGGGCCTGCAAGTGCTGATTTCAAACTCAAGCTTCACTTTGATTTATTTGAATAATCTATACCTTATTATTAACGCTCTCCCTTTTTTGGTCTATTTTTTTAATTTTTTAATTTATTCATTTTATAACTTCCCATCCTCCCACTACTTTTTATATTTATTTTTTTAACACTATTGTATTATAAAAAATAATATTAATTTGTATATATTTTATTAAATAAAAAATATTTTAAAAATATTTATTTTTAAATAATATTATAAAAAATATGTGTGCCACAAATACTAGTATATATTATTATTTGACTTCCGATATTGTCGTTTTGACTTTCTTTTTGCAAAGGGAAGAGGGGTTTTGCCAAAATCATAATCAAATTAATGACCGATTTGTTAATTGTTATTATTAATGAATATTTACATTGTAATAACACATATTAGCAATATGTGCCACACTTTATACATGTGGCATAATCTTTTCAAATTATTTCAAATAAAACACTCATAATAATATTATTATTATTATTCAATTTTTTTAAAAATAAAATATACTTAAAAATATCACAAAATGATAAGTTAACATAAAAAAAGCCTGCTAAAAGGTAGTTACGGGAGACTATTAGACCTATCAATGGAACCTAAAATCATAAAAAATTATTAAACCCAAACATATTAAAAAGTATAAATTGTGTTTGGAGCTATATAAGGCCTTGCTCTATACACACACCCAAAGCCTCTCACACTAAATTCATACCTCCTCAATCATTTAAATCTCTATATTGATAACGATTTGGATTATATAGTATTAGGTTGGTCAATTAAAGTCTTCGCCTCCATACCAACAACATTTAAAAAAAAAATAAAAAAATCCCAATTCTCACCATCACAAACGAATTTTCAATCATTGAATCCAAATCGCCTTCTCATCCGCCAATTAAAATTTTACTAATTCTATATTTTAATTCAATAATTTGAGTTTAAAATATCAGATGCTATTAATACAACTAGACAATTTTTGTATTTCTTGCCCAAGGAATCAACCTCCCAACACTATCAGACATTTAACCTTGTCTTTCTTCAAATTTTCCTCAATAAATTAGCAATCCAATTAGCAGCCTTCATGCTCCAAATCCCCCCCTCCTACATACACATAAAATTATTATTTGAATCAAGTTTGATCGAACTAAATTAATCAGATTACAGTTATAATTGTATTTGCTGCCTAAGAGGCTATTAGCGAAGAAGCAATGGCGAAACCTCACGTACTAATGGTGCCATTCCCAGTTCAAGGGCATGTGATTCCCATGTTTGAACTCGCGCACTGCTTAGCAAAACATGGCATAAGAATCACAATCGTGAACACAGAGATCGTCCACGACCGTCTCGTCAATTCCTCTCCTCCTCCTCTCCTCCGCATTGGACGATAGTATCAATTTGGTTTCAGTTTCGGATGGACTGGAATCAGGAGAGAGACACATTCCGGGGAAGCTGATGGAGGCGTTGCGCAGAGTGATGCCTCTGAAAATCGAGGAGTTGATACGAGAGATTGGTGGATGCTCGCCGTCGTCGGCGGCGGATAAGGTGAGTTGCATAGTTTATGATCAGAGCCTGGGCAGAATTCAGCAGGTTGCGGAGAGGATGGGAATTGGATCTGTAGCCTTTGTGCCTGCAGCGGCAGCTTTGTTGGTGTTGGGATTCAACATTCCCAAGTTGATTCAGGATGGAATTATTGACAACCAAGGTACCATTTCTATACAAGTTAGTCGTAATTCTTATCTGGGAATTAAATATGTTATGATTGAATCAAATTATGTGACAGGTACGATTTTTATATACAATTTCTTTTTATTTCGACTTCTACAGTATACTTTTACAAGTATTTATAATAGAAGATCCAACCCGCGTATTATTTACACACCGTGAAGGCCGATTTTTGTGGATTTGATTTTATTTCAAATGCTACTGCATTTTTTATTCAATTTAACATCTACGCATTTTTGTATCAATATTATTATTTTTTTGAAAAAGAATATAAGAGACATATATATTAAACAAAATTGAAGATATTTGAAAAAGAAAGTTCAGGTAGATTGTCACTATATCAAGCAAGTTAGGAAATGGCATATGAAGATGCCGCTAGAAATATGGTGTGGATTTTTTATTACACTTTCAGGTCACATCTCATATCAATATGTATTCTCTTTTTTAAAAAAAAAAAAAAAAAACATATATATATATATATATATATATATATATATATATATATATAAAGAGAAATTCTAATCTAAATCGGATTTAAACCGGACCTAAACCTATTCCCCAACCAGAGTAAGGTAAGGGGGGGTTATTATGGGATTTATATAATTACTTGCCGTGTAATTAATGTATAGTTCAAAAAATAAAATTAAAGTGTATCATATTTGGGGAAATTCTTGCTCGAATCAGGCTCGGTCAAACCTGAATCAATTATATGGCAAGTACAATACACTTGTCGTGTGATTGATGTACAATAAAGAAAAATGTGATTGGTGATACACTTGCTTTGCTTTGTGATTGGATTGGTTCGGCCGAATCAGGTTTGATAAGAATTTTCCATCATATTTGCTCTAGACATTTTTCTTATATTTAGGTCAGAATATAATTTAAAAATAGAATCACATATATATACACGCACAATTATGATATCAATGTGTAAGGCAAAAGTGGGATAGAAGAAAACTACATTACATGCTAGTTTTAAGACTGAAACCAAAGTAACTAAATAGTAAAGACAATGGCAAGCGCAGGAAGTCCATTAACGGACAAGACGGTTCAGTTTGCACCAACAATGCCTATCATGAGCCCGTCCGACTTCGTCTGGCACCGTCTCAAAATCGCCTCACTGCAGAAACTACTCTTCCACATCATGACTGAAAACAACGGACCAACAAAATCAGCAGACTGGCTCATTTGCAACTCCGTCCTCGATCTCGAGCCAGGAGCATTCACCATGGCTCCACAGATACTCCCCATCGGCCCTCTGCTAGCCATCAATAACCGGCCGGCACATTCAGCCGGTGGTCATTTCTGGCAGCAAGAGTACGAGTGCCTAGAATGGCTCGACCGGCAGCCAGCCTGCTCAGTTATATACGTTGCGTTTGGGAGCTCTGTAATGCTAAAAAAAGCTCAGGTTGAAGAGTTAGCATTAGGGCTGGAGCTCACCAACAGGCCGTTTCTGTGGGTGGTTCGGCCCGAAGCCATTGATGGGGCTGACGATTGGGAAGGGTTCTTGGAGAGAGTGGAGGGTGGAGGGCGGATCATCGGTTGGGCGCCTCAGCAGAGAGTGTTGGACCATCCTTCAACTGCTTGTTTTATAAGTCACTGTGGGTGGAACTCGACACTGGAAAGTGTGAGCAGCGGAGTTCCAATGCTGTGTTGGCCTTACTTTGCGGATCAGTTTATTAATCAGAGCTATGTTTGTGATATTTGGAAGGTGGGATTGCGACTTGAAGAAGACGATAATGGGATGGTGGCATCGGAAGAAATTAAGAGAAAGATGGATGGGTTGCTTGGGGATGGTGCGTTTAGGGAGAGAGCTTTGCGTTTGAAGGGAAAGGTACGGAGTAGTGCGAGCGAAGGGGGACATTCTCATGAAAATCTAACCAACTTTATCAATTGGATAAAGAAATGAAAGTTGTATTATCTGGATTGGATTTTCTATTTTGTTCGAAGAAAGAGGGGTGTGTGTGTGTGTGTGTGTGTGTGTGTGTGTGTGATCTCAGAGATGTTAGCATGAAGCCAATGGCATTAGTTGTACAAGAATATATAATTCATGGATTGTGTCTGATGATGATGAGCCTGTTTGAGAATTTTGTAGTTAAACTTTTCTGAATTAATTGACTAAATATTTGCTCCGCTTTGGAGATGAATGAAAGCAAGAAGTACACTTTCCCAAGTAAATAAATATTTCACTTATTACATTAAAAATTAAATAACTATTAATACTAAAATCTATATTAAATATTAATAACATTACAATGCACCGTTAACTATATATATCCAAGGCCAAAATATTAACTCTGATGAAGTAAAGATACTAGACTAAACTTCTTATTTTTCTTTGTTTTTTTACCAATACATCAATTCAATCAAGACACCAATATTATTAATGACAGTAATAAAAATAAATAACTTTCATAAAAGTAAAATATATATCTACACACCATGTGGAATTCAAACTCATAACTTTAAACTTATTGATGGGATCTCAACACTAATCTTAACCAATAAGCTAAAGCATCGTCAAATTAGCGAATCCCATATTAAAATTTGTATATGCCAAATGTCAGAATGTTCAATTATAGCTGGGAAATGAGGTGGGCACGTTGCGGTGGTCACACCCCAACCCCCCACCCTCGTCCTTAATTGTTAGCTCCTACTTTCCTCTCGCTCCTGACTCCATTCACTGCCCTCCTTTGCATATATTCGTAAAAAAATTATTCACATAGAGTTTACGAACATTAATTATTAATATAATATGAGTAAGTATAATAATATTTATTATATAATTAATCAATTGTGATCCTCTTTGATTCAGAGAATTACATTTTTCATCCGTAATTTAAAATTTATACAATTTTGATTGTATTCACTTTTGATCACACAAAATTTTTTAAAAAAAAATGATCCTCTAATAGCTTTCCACTAGCTAATTGATGGACAAGCTCATCTGCTAGGCACATGACATTAATAATCTTCAACCTAAACGATCAAAATACAATTTCCGTCAAATAACTAACAAAACATTGTTAGAAAGATCAAAAGTAATTTTTTATTTTTTTTTTTATACTAAAATAAATATGTTAATCGTTAATACGCCAAAAGTGCACTGACGAAAAATTCTATAATTCGTTATTAAATACAATCAAAGTGTGTACTGACGGAAATTCTATTAATCCGTTATTAATACGGTCAAAAAAGTGTACTGACGGAAAATTCTAGCTCGGTCCGGATTCGACTAAACTTAAACTAATTATAGGGCAAGTCTAATATATTTGTCGTGTGATTGGTGTACAGTTAAAAAAAAATCAATTACATAACAAAATATGATACACTTGTTTTGTGATCGATTTGATTCGATCAAACCTACTCCACATAAGAATTTTTCTTGTAGTGACCAAAATTATGGAAAGAAAAATGTTATTTCCCCATTTAATTTTAGTTAGAATTCTTTGAGCAAGTGCGGAAAGGAGCGCTGGCTAATTGTCGATGTGAGATTTACGAATTATGGAAAGAAAAATGTTATTTCCCCATTTAATTTAACTTAGAATTCTTTAAGCAAGTGCGGAAAGGAGCGCTGGCTAATTGTCGATGTGAGATTTACGAATTATGAAATAAATCAAGAAATAGAAAAATAAATCTCTTCTTTGCATCAAGAGAAATTGTTTTTCACACCCATCTCTCTTTTTTTCTTTTTTCAAGAATCTTTCATCAAAGGTAAATTTATATGTCATTACATAATTAGTAGGGTAAAAATAGGTGAGTGGCGAGCTTTCATCATAATTCAAGAAAAGTATGTATCTTGATAGAAATTGAAATTTGAGTGAAGAGAGGACATCACAAGAGTATTCAGTATTTTCCCCACTTGTTCTATCAACACTAATAAAATTCCTACACAAATGAAATGAGAAAGAAGAGACAAAAATTAATTTAGCATTTCCAGTTGTTGCACATTTTCAGTACAAAGGACCAGAACAGTACTTGTGCTTGTCCCATAACATGGCATGTGGAAGCCATTACCAATTTACAGGTACACCCCTCTGCCACCGCTGTCTGCTCAATAATTACCACCTCCCATCACAAATCATTCCCCACTCTCAAAATTCACTGTGCCCACCACTAAAAATTACCGACCTCTAATGTAGTGGTGTGGTGGCTGTAGTTCTTGACACTGATTCATGTAACGCCCATTCATCATAGTTGAAATCATTCGTAATCTTTTATTGGAAATTTAAGAACAAAGAAAATGTACATTTGTTTAGTTACATGTACACTAAATTTTGATCAAATTGCTTTTCAAGCTGACTGTCAATACAAGAGGTGGGGAAAAATCAGTAAATTCATCAAACATGAAACTACAATAGTTCACGGGATTTGTTCCCATTTTCCCATCAAGAACAAAAAACCAAATGGAATCAAGAAACTCAACTAAGCAACAGCAAGATCCATGTAGAAAAAATGGACTTTTGAAGATCCATGCAAGGAGGAGAAAATGGAGATAAAATCTATGATATACTAAATCTACTTAGTTTATGATTTGCACCACAATTTTGTTGCCATGGAAGCTAATTAATCCATTCATATAAGTACTAATTAATCAAGAAAATAGGGAAAAAAATAATAAATTTAAAAGAAAAAAAAAAAAAAGCCTTCCTTTTCCTCTTTCCTCAATTTTTTTTTTTTTTTTTTCTCTTTTGCTTTGGCTCATGAAAAACGGTAGTGACTATACAGCATTAGGGTTTTCTTGAGGTTGAGAGCCGTAAAAATCAATTAATTTCTGCAAAACAAACACCTGTGTTTTCAGAAGCACAATGTAGTCGGCGGTCTCTTGGAAGAGCTGGTCTGGCTTTAACTCTTTCTTCTCGGAAGGAATCAGGCTCTTCAGAGCCTCCAGCTTGTCGGAAACAGACGGGCCGCCGCCCACACGGTGGCGGGATTCAGGTAATTTGCTGAGCCTTCTGCTTGAGTAAGATGGTTTTCTTCTCAGCCGTCTCACGGAAGCCATCGCCGTCGAGATTCTCGGCTTTGAACCCATTAGCAGCGGGTGGTGCTGGAGGTGGGTGTCGCGACGGTGGCGTTGGGAGGAGGGGGTACGTTGTGACGGTGTAACGGATGAAGTGAAATGGGGTATAAGTAAGGGGGACGTGCATCAGTGCCACTGGTTTGTGGAGAAACTACGAGAATGCCATTTTGGATACTTGTGGCTTTGAATATTTTTTGTGTTTGAAATATCTCAATGTGGGGAAATTTTTAAAATTCTTTACATGTGACCAAAACATCATTTATATTATCAAAATTATATATAGTTTATGTAAAGCTGCTTTTGAAGAAAGAATTTGAATTTAAGAAGTGGATTTCAAATAACGTTCATATATATATAAATATATGAAAAGTAAAATACTTCAATTCAAAATGAAATATGAAATATTTGAAATTCTTTATGACATGAAATTATCCAAATGATTTACTATACATAATTGCATCATAAAATTCATTCAACGCATTCATTACACATAATCTATAATTAGATAAAAATTGCTATTAAATAAAAACACAATTACTATTAAAATAAAAAAGATGTCCGCCAATGTTGGAAATCATTATTATAAACTATATATTGTCGCACGTTGTTCCCGTGAACATGTAAAAATAAATTTAATATGAGATGATAAGAAAAAATTATTAAAAGAATAAATTATAATTATAAATTATAATAAATATGGAGAAGTAAGGAGAAAGATAAATGTTGAGTGTGGGTTGTTATGAGAAAAAAAATTTAAAAAATATTAAAATTACTAGTCTGACCAAATAATTTAAAGAAAAAAATAAAATTAAGGATAAATTGGGGTAATATAATGTTGGTATGCTCAAATAATTCTCTTTTTATAAGTATAGATATAGATATAACACTAAATTAAAATCAAAACAAAAAAAATGAAAAATATAACCACTGTAATTGATTTTTTTTAATTTTTTTTATAAGTAGCTCTATAGTAAATTGATGCATTAATCACACTTTATTATAGGTTAAATTCATACTACACTTAATATTTATATATTAAATGTATGAATAATTTTTGCAAAAATTCTTCCTTTAAACCAAGCAAACGTTTGAATGTAGGACAGAGAAAATAAAATTATAAATACAATTACACCGTAAATTCTAACAAATGCATTCGTAGCCAATAAGTGTGAGAAAATTATATTTTTTGTCTCATAATTCAGGTATGTGTACATTTTACATCATTGATTAATTTTTTTTTTTAAATAGTCTCGTAACCTTAAAAAAGTTTCACTTATAGTCCTCTAACCAATTTTCTTTAGGAAATTGGTGGGCAAAAAGAAACATGTGTGGTTGTCGTTTCCCTCCATTCTAAAACGATAGTGTTATATGATCTGCATGTTATTTTTTTCAGTCAAATTTCTAACAAAAGTAGGCAGGATAATTGAGAATGAAGCTTTTTGCAAGTTATATGACTAAATAAAATTAAAAATATACTGAACTTTACATTATGATACAAAAAATAGAAATTTTCGTAATAAGTGTCTAGTTCAGCAAACTCAACATAAAAGAATGACGAGAAGTCGCGAAACACGTGAAATATATGACAATCATCTAATTATATCTATGGAAAGATCAAACTCAGGCCTCAAACGAAAATATCTGTTAAATTTGAAAGAGAGATAAAACTAACAAAACCGTTCCGAATTATTGTGAAATAAATTGGATGGTCCAGATCATTTAATCCGGATTAGCTATGGAGTTGTTGCACGAACGACGAAACGGCAGGGAGAGATTTTTTGTGCGACTAGGGGTGTTTTGGTAATTCTCACTCTTCTTTGTATCTCACTTTGAAAGCCTGATAGCGGGAAGATGGCGCACAATTGCGAGCACCGCGGAAATCCCGCGGCGAAAGCCTGCCATTACTGCAATGCCACATGCGAGGTCCCCGGACCCTTTGAAGTTCCTTTTTACAAAAATACCCCTACCGATCGAAGATGTCGTTTTTTTTCCCACGACGATCCGTCTGTAATACAATTAAACATTTTCTATTTATTATAGAAAATATAACTCTACAGTTTAATTCCTTATTCAATTCTCTTCGTGTGATCGTCATTTGTCATTCATCGTTTCAATATTGAACTGATAATATCACACCTATAACATTCAACGGTTTAATCCTATCGGCTATAGAATTAAATATTTATAATATCAACAAGAAAAGAATGAAAATTGCGGAAAATAGATTAAAATAAAATATATTTATTTATACGTATTTTCATTTTAAAAGATATTGATCCAACGCCACACTATAGTCTATATAAAGCGCAATTCTTATTAATTTATTCAAATATATTATCATTTCACAAAACAAAAAAAGAAAATCTTATAAAAAATTAAAAAATTATATATTTACTAAAAACTCAAACAAAAAGGCCAGATATGCATCCTCCTAAGTGTATTGGGAATAATAACAAAAGGGCAATGTTGTCATTTCAGTAATGGCCTCCCAAAAAGGGCACATGTGAAAGTGGTATGGGGGAGATGGAAGAGAGAGAGAAGATTGAGTGCACATGGGGAGCACATGCACCAGGGAAAGAGGGTTGTACCTTTGAGAGAGAGAGAGAGAGAGAGAGAGAGAGAGAGAGTGCATGTGACAAAGCTGGGACAGTGAAGCAGCATCACTTGTACACCATGTTCTGCACATTCCCTGCATCCTAATCATCCCCTCCCCATCCCCTTCCCCCCTCCTTCCTTCAATCACAATACACACACACATATATATTATATCCACTCATAAATATTATTTTTTATTTATTATAAATTAAGAGAGTAAATTGAATCGTTCAAAGATTATATTAAAAGAAAATCGACGTAGTTTAATCCCGCTTTTAAAGTTGATTTTACGATCGAGAATACTATTGAAATGATTGAATAAAATAAAATTACAAAATTATATATAATATATAATTAATATCAAAATGTATAATTAATTTGAAGAAAATCAAACTAACTTATTTAAAACGAGTTGAGAGCTTTATCATTTGTTTAAAAAAATTATTATTTGATATTTTGAAATATTAAATAATATAATAAATGGTATGGATAAAAAAGAAATTAATTATAGTGAAATGACACACATTAGTGTGTTGTAACTCTAATTAAGTCACATGTGTGCATGTGGATCACGTGCGGGTAAAGCACGTGACTGCATGAAGACAATTAAAATAATTAGAAATGTAATCTTAGAGTCAATATTTGCACGAAAAGTTGTCTTTCCAACTCATTTTGCCCTTTTCCCACCATTATTTCTTTAATCATAATTCATTTCTAATCCATTCCACATTATATACTAAGTTAATTAATTAAAAAAAATCAAAACTAGTCCCAAGTAAGTACATTGCCCCTTTTTTGTAGGTCTAACTCTTTACTTCATTCGACTTCGACATCAATTTAGTTGGTGAAGTCAAAATTCCATGATAATAAGATCATGAATTCAATATGTTGATGTCGTCTCAAATAATCTAAAATATGACAACGTTGTTCACAATCAGTCTATAGCACAAACATACATTAGACTCACACAAGAGTTTTCAATTTATCCTCGAATGCAAAAGTCAGTCCTAACTTCAATGAATTCTGACATAAACGAACGATTAGGGGACGGTCACCTTTTCTCAAACTATGATCACGAGGTGATA
Organism: Sesamum angolense; assembly: GCA_034509725.1. Lineage (NCBI taxonomy): Eukaryota > Viridiplantae > Streptophyta > Magnoliopsida > Lamiales > Pedaliaceae > Sesamum > Sesamum angolense. The sequence goes on along the minus strand of JACGWL010000001.1, from coordinate 6,089,925 downwards.
CGTTGGTTGAATCCTTCAATTATATATATATATATATATAGCATTACCATTTTAACCATATGTTGTCCATATAATGTAGTTTGTGATTGATTCATCAAGGTAATTATGTAATTTCCCACCCCAAACATAAATGGTTGTGATGAATAAGCACATAGATTGTAATCTCTTTTTTGTCATGGAGTGTATTTTAAATTCCCCATCACATACCATACCATACCATACCATACCATGTTAGTGGGGAGAAAGTGAAGTGAAATACATTTGAGAATGTAATAAGAACATGTGCACTATATCTTAGGTTGATTTTGGAATGAGTTGTGCCATTACCACTACTCCTTAACTATGTACTATTCAAGATTTTTATTTTTTTTAAATAAAAATAAAAAATAAAATTGATTGTAGATATGAAAAATTTTGGAATTAATACTGAACTAGCTATATAAGGAATATATAACCACTTTTTAATTATGAATACTAATATATAATTAAATTAATAACTATTATTGAAATAGACAGATATATTATTAAAATAGAAAAACACCAATATATTTATAGAATTTGAACTCATGATTTTATGGGCTCGGGACCTTAACCTCACAACAAACTAATTCACTAGGCATGTTATGGCCTAGTTTTGATTTGCACGACTGATTTTAGATAATTGATTATAGAATAATTGACCTTAGAAATGAGTGCTTTGGATTCACCATTTCAATGATTAATTGTACAATTGAGATTCTAAAACTAACCTCATATCAAGTGATTTTGGTATAATTTTAAATGGTTGTAATAGGTAGAAATTAGATGAAAAATAATTTTGGTGCGATTAAAACCCAGGAATGGTAGCCTTTATCGAAGCATGATCATGATGGATTTAAACTCAAAAGTGATTCTAAAAAAAATGTCAAACGGTATAAAAAGTTATATTTGCACAAAAAAAAGAAAATACAAGTTTGATATGCTCAATTGCAGGGTCAAGTGGGCACCATATTTATTCAAATTTGACTAAAAAAAATAAATAATCATAACTATGTTACATTTAACCATAAATGTAACGATTAATTAGGAGATGAATCCAAAAGAAAAAAAAAAAGAAAAAAAAAGAAGTAAAAAGGTGGGAGTGGAATAAGTAGTGAGGTGCCAAGAGATAAGACATGATGAAGGGACACGATGAATGCAGTGAAAATTTATCAAATCAGATTTGATTGAATTAAATCAATTATATAATAGATGTATTATATTTATTATATAATTATTTATTTATTTTTAATTATACATCAACCATATCATCACGAATATATTATTATATATTTTTTTATAACTAAATCCGATGAGAATTACAATTCGTGGTATTGTGTATATGGCAAACGATGTGAAATGACAATCTTTATTTTTCTGCACATCCAGACGCTATCCTAATCTCTATGAGCAGCATCATGCATCATCTATCATCATGCATCTGCTTTCATCCCTTTGCTTTATTCCTTCTGATTTTCGGTGGCCACTTGCACCATCCCCTCCTCACATGATGGATTGCAAATAAAACCTTAAATGGTTTATAAACCCCAACGTCCATCTTTCCAACGAGTGTCTTTTAGGGTAAAAATTATAAAATTCGTCGTAAAAATTAGAGTCGACAATATATTAACGTAAATGAGGCATCGACTAGAATAGCAAATCGCATCATCACCCAAGAATATTCTATCACATTTTGATATTATGTACTGTTACTGTATCCATGCATAATGATGTACAACTCACTTGAAATTGTAATTTCATTCAATCTCACGAGTGTTTGGCTTAGTTGCAGATTTTTAAAAATGATTAGAGAGAAAAAAAAAAAAGAGGAGGTTTAAACTCAAGTACAATAATGCATGCGGTCCGTAATATTTTTACTCACGTTTGCACAAGATTAATTTTCATTTAAAATATTTTTTAAGAAATTATAATAAAAGATTATCCATCAACTATTTAGACATGTAAGACATTTTGTTACACATGACAAAAAAAAGAATATGTTGGAAATTTTCTCTTAAGGGGTGAGTTCCAGAAGTCCAACTTTGGAGCAAGAGGCATCGCCTTCTACGGCCCTCACCAATCTCGCGCGGAGTTGATGTGGCGCGCTCATAATGTTGGATCAGACACAAATTCTAACGACAAGTAGCAAAAGATTTTATACATGAGCATGCACAACAAACAACAAAAATGGTCAGAAAATTCAATCTTACGGAATTAATTTATAAACTTGAAAAAGACAAATTGATTACGTAACAAGTAGAATAAAGATATGATATAATTAGTTGTACGTAAATTTAATTCAAATATAGCTCAGAGAGAGTATGAAAAAAATGGACCACAGGTCCCACTTGCTTTGTCCAACATGGGACACTAACTAGTGTTGTTGCTTTCTTGTTTCTTTTAAGGCCCATGCTTTCTTTTCAGAATCACAGAATATTAAGAGATCAAATTAAAGTTGTCAATGGAACCTGTTTGGCTTAACCCACTCTATGATGAAGAACAACAGAGTGTGAGATTTTAGGTAATAGTATATAATAACCATATGATATCAAGGACCTGTAGTACTGAAAGTTTTGGAACATGGATCAAAAAACGGTACAGTTGCCAACAAGTACTTAGCCGCAATATTAGCTTCGTGGTCTCACTTAATCGGTTTATTACCAATATCATCATTACATATATAAGAAAACGTATGAGCTCAAACTTGCGGCAGTCTCATTAACTGCAGGAGAGTGTAAACAACAAATTTCATTCTAAGGGAGTAAAGACAGATTACACTTCTTTCAACTTAAAATAAGAATGCAACCAAAAACTTGGACGAGTTGAGGAAAGGCAACTGTATGTTTATCTTTATTGTGTCCACCTACTATGCCTTCAGATTTGGAAGAGCAGCAGCACTTAACTCTGTGTCTCAAAATAATAGCCATGTGGCCCATGTTGTTACAGCTTTAATTATTTTGACTAACCAGAAAATTTTACAGGAAACAGCAAAAGCAAATGGGCAAAATCGAAATAAACAGAGTCCGCCCAAGGTGCTTTCTCGGCACTGGATTAAGTGAAGGGAAAGAGAACGAGTAAATTGCCTGTTTGAAGCATGAAGGAACCTAGTAACGGAGCCAGTAGGTCCTGCGCCTGAACCAGTTGTAGTCTGGCAAGCCCTGGATGGGACCCACGGCGCTAATTGCAACATCCTGCACAGCAGTGAAGATTTTTTAGAAACAATTCAGTGCCAGTTAATATTTTGACAAGGTGTTATAGCTTCTGAAGAATTTGGAAATCTATCTTACTCTATCAAAGATAAAACGGTTGGCAACACGTTTGACAGTGCTGGCATCTACAGCATCTATCCTGGCAAATAGTTCAGCATATGGGATCCTTCTACCATATGTAAGCAACTGCAAGCACAAAGGACAAAAATTTTGAACTTCGAAAGTAAGGCCAGGCATTAGTAAATACAAGCAAACATGATCAAATTCATTTCAGTTAAAAAAAAGTTGATAAATGAATCTAAGCTGGGTATTAACAACAAATCTCTGTGCCAACTGCCAAGCATATAATTTATTCACCTATCCCTGGAGAAATTTACGTTATAACATTATGCATGTTTTATCTGAGTATGCCGTTTCACTTTTAGATACCCTAACATACCTGACGTCCAATATCCTCAGCAACAGGGCTGGTTCCATCAATATGAAGTAGCAGAGAAGATTTCAACTGCAGGCAACACATTGATGAGTTAAGGTATGTCTGAACTAAACAGAATTGCTTCAGAGGTATGAAGTTTATATGACCCACATATGCCATTTTGGCAACTCATACACAGTATTGAAATATGTTCCAAGTAAAACGGATTGGTAGTTACTGAATAGAAACTTGACAGCATAACTTGAATAAGTACCTGGTTACGAGCACGGACAACATCGGCCTCTGATACGCGATAACATAGCTTGGTTATCTCATACATAATTGCATAGGCCAAATCATCCAAGCAGTCAGGCTACAGAACAAGTCCAGAAGTAAACAACAGTACCTAGACTAAAAAGTTAGAAATGAATTCCAATAAGACACCCCCCCCCCCCCCCACCCCACAAAAAAAAAAAAAAAAAGAAAGAAAACTGGGAAAAAGAAAAAGAGGAAGAGAAAGTTGACACATCAATTTGACTGACTTCCTTCAAACAGTGGGTGTGAAAAGAACGGACCAGCACCATTCAGACAAATAACTGAAAGGAAGGTGGAAGAACTTGCAGAACTAACCTTAAATCATCATAACAAAAAATATTGCACAAGCAAGAACCAAACAATTACTAATCAAATTGATAAAATAGGCATCTAGGGAAAGATAACAAGTGACTTTAAAAAGTTTCACTATCTGAAAACCTTATGCCTGAGCATGATATGTCAGGAAATAAGAAAATATTCAGATGCTCTCAGATAATTCAATGGCTTTGTGAAGATATTTCACTCTTGTAATCTGTCTACAAATAGATAAGCTTAAAACAGAACTCGAAAACAGAAGGTTGACACAATATAGAGCGAGCAAGATGCAAAAGGTTGAGTTCTCTCAAAGACCAACACACATACGCACACACAGCGATCAACATATCTCATGCTTTATCTTTAGGTAGTAATTCAAACCAAGAAATCCCTTCCCTTGTTATTTATCTTAAGTATAAATCAACCTTAGCAACAGCATAAACACCAAATAAGCCAGTGTCTTTGTAGTTGGTATTGAAAGCCATCATGCTCTCTGCTATCTCATTGATACCAACCCTCTGTGCAAGTTCAGAACTGCATAACAAATTCAAATCCAATAAATGCATACGGTGAAAAGTGAAGTCTTCAGTAGAATCAGATAAAACCATCAGGATGTAACATGGTGAATAATTACCCATGTGCTTTCCGCCACCTGCATTTTTATTCCAGGAACCCAACATTGACTGCATAACCATTAAAGCAATGGAATCTGGATCTGTCCAAGATGCCCCTTCAAAAGCAACAGCAAATTGGGCAAGAGGAATGTCGTCATCGAGCATCCTAACCTACATTTTCAGAATATAGGTCATAAAAAATAAAATAACAGCCACGGTTATCACCAAGAACCCAAACAAGATAAGCATACCTCTGAGCCGTAAAGATTGCAGGTTCTTTAGCAACTAACTCAGAAGTTGTTGTTGGGTTTGGTGACAATTTTGTAAATAATTTCTTCACCTCCTCAACAACATCTTCATGCTTAACAGCACCAGAGGCGACGACTACCTAAAATAGAAGCAAAAAATGGAAACATAAGAAATTATTTAGCAACATATAGTTAAATCATAAAAGGTAGAAGCAACCAAGCCAATAAACTAACTGGCTTTCAATGAAGAAAAACCTAATTATTATCTATATACCGTTCTGGGAGCAGTGTAGTGAGTTGATATGTAGTTTCTTAGATGTTCTTTGCCAATACTCTTGACATTTTCAGCAGGTCCAAGTATTGTCCTACCCAGTGGTGTATACTGGAAGGCAGTAGCATGAAGGTGATCGAATATAACTTCTTCTGTTTGTCCTTCAACCTACAATCAGTCCAGACATGCAACACAGTGAGCATGGTAATAATAAATTATCAGATAGTTCCCAGAAACATGAGAAGAGCAAACACAATTATGACAATAAATAGAAAAGAAGTTCATTTTCCAACATTTCAAGAGTTTGATGGTTCTTACTAAGAGTATGGTAAGTGCCAAAAAAGATCGTGTCTAGCAGAATCTATGTAATATGGTTTCGAAAATTGAATAGCAAAGAGCCATTTGTATTAAGTACACAAGGCACATTTTTAGAAGAGGATGTATCACATTAAATCTCCAGTGTTCTACATAGAAACTTCATCTAGTCGGCAATAGGTCAAGATCATAGTTCTAAGGCCTCTTTTACTTTGTATGACGGGATTAAGATGAGATAGATAATTTCATGATTTCAATCATGCTTTTACCATAATTAATGATGGGCCAACCTTATTAATATCGGGCTTCGGCTAAATGAAGTAAACAAAAAATAAACCTTGATTGATAGGGATATCAAACCCAATCCTTAAAAGTAAATGAGACCTAAGTGTGTAAGATTTAGCAATGAGAAGGATCAAAAACACACCGGAATCAGGAATGAGACTTATACTAGAATATCGACTCAGGACCATAGTTGTTAAAGGTGCATGGTGCCAAGGTGCTCTAGAGCTATGGCGCACAGCGCATATTTGCATAAATAGTTTATACTTTTATACCATTAGTATTTTTTTCCAAAATCAGTATGTTCAAGATAGGTTTTAATTTTTTAGCCAAAAGATTCAAAAAAAGCAAATTTGTTAATGACATAATATTCAACCAATTTTTTCCTTATATTTTAGAAAGCCCCACCTTCTAGGAATTGGCTTATAAGAAGCGCCCTAGTTTGCCCCATTGCTGCGCCAGGTGAAGCCAGTGCCATTTTCAAAAAATGGCAAACGGCGCCAGGCTTGAGCCTTTTGCACCATACGCCAGGGGGTGCCATTCATAATTATGCTCATGACTTTCCACCATCTCAATCTACCTACAAATACTACTAAAAAATGTGGCATAAAAGAAATCTAAAACATTTGCCGCACATAAGATGTCTCTGAACTTGGCATGTAAAGAATAAAGGACAAGAATGATACTGCAATATCTACTAGTAACTTCCCAGCATAAATTGTATTCTATATACCCTGCCTTCTTAACTCCAGACAAACCCATTACATATGCAAGCCTGATATGAAAACTTAATTGCATGGAGCACTATTATCCGCCAAATGCATTCAGCTTAAATAAACATATTCCACAAATTAAAACCAACCATCATAATCAATGACCAATACTTAGAATTTCCAGCAGAATAGCATGATCTCCAAAGTCCATGCGGCACCCGGCTCCCAAAAAAAAAAAAAAAGAAAGGACAAAAGACAAAGGAAAGAGAAGCGGCCATGTTGCCACCCAAACTAATTGATTTAACCATAAAACCACTATCTTCGTTCCCGAGAAGCAATATCAACGGGGACACAACATTTCTAAAACACAATAATAAAACTATGCGCCGCAAGCTTTACCCATCAAACACACAATACAATGATCAAACAACAATCTTTACCGATCAAAGAAATCAACATGCACAAAAACAATATAAATTAATCAATAAGCAAGAAAATATAGAACTCAGTTGAATACCTCCTCCATCTCCCGGAGAATAACATCCCTCTCCCGAATAATCCTTTGCTCATCAAACCTGGAATTCTGCAGAATATCAGATAAAATATCCAGTGCGCGGGGCACATCCTTATCCATCACCTTGGCGTAGTATGTCGTCTGCTCCCTAGAAGTATAAGCATTCAAATGGCCACCCATATTCTCAATCTCCTCCTCCAATTCCCTCGCGTTCCTCCTCTCCGTCCCCTTAAAGATCATATGCTCCAAAAAATGTGCTGTGCCATTGGATTCATCACTCTCAAACCTCGATCCAGCGTCAATGAAAACACCAACGGTGGCGGTTGTCGAGGCAAGAGTCGACTCGGTGGCGATTCGAAGGCCGTTGGGGAGAGTGGTGACTCGGGTAAGTGGAGCGGAGAGGATATCAGTGTGAGAATGTACAGCCGGATGAGGTGAGTTGTACTTGAGGAATCGAGGATCGGGGTGTTCAAGTTTTTTGAGCTTTTCCTTGACGGATTCGGCCAATCGGTCGTAGATCATTGCGGTTGGTGGCGGAGGAGAAGGAAGGGAGGCGTCGGGAGCGGTGGCCACGGCGGTGGAGAGTGCCTGTACCGAGGTGAAAGGACGGATTGGTTTTCGAGTGCGTCGACCGAGGTTTATCAGCTGGCGGATCGTCATGGCTGCGGCGGCTCTGCCGGTCGCGGTAGCGATGGAGTTCCGGTGGTGGATTTTCTGTTATGACTAGGGTTTGGTCGGAGGAATGAGGCGAGTGGAAAGAAGAGACGAGCGAGCTTTTGACAGTTTGTAGTGGCTGAAAACGGCGTCGTAGGTAGTTTTACCAATTTTCTTCTTTGCTCATAATGGGTCCAAGACAAGAATACAAACAAGAGCCCAGTTTCAAGGAAGTATTGGGCCACTGTGGCCCAAAATGATGGGCCAAAGCCCAATAAGTTAAAATCACAAAACAGGTCCATCAGGTCCATATAACTGAATATATAATCTCGCAATAACCCTAATTTCTCGAAAACCCTAATACATATAGCTCGTCTTCCTCTACTTCTGCGACCGCTGCTTCGCAACTCACAATTACCTCAGAGAGGGCGGTCTGGTGAGCTGAACGTGACTTGAGATCTCTTCACCAATGGCGGCATCTGCGAGAACTGTTAAGGATGTTTCTCCTCACGAGTTCGTGAAAGCCTACGCCGCTCACCTCAAGCGCTCCGGCAAGGTAAAGTCGTAGGGCTTGTCATATTTGTAGATTTTAATTTTCTGGGTTGTGTAATTCTCTGGGTTTCGTGTTAGTGCGATTATATATGCTGGGAAAGTTTATTTCTGTAGAGTGGGAGGTATGTTATGATTGTTTCTGGGGTGGTTTATATTTATCTTAGTGGTGTGTAAAACCCTTTGAAATAGGTGAGCTTGTTTGAACTATTGCGCGTCTAGCGTTTGATTTATGATTAATTTTGTGTTATTTGGTGATTGATTTTGGATGTACGCGTTGATTGTTGAGAATTGGAAGGAGATGGTTGTACATAACTTTCGTGTTGAAGATTATTGTAGTTAACTTGTATGTTGTTTGATGATTGATGAATTTTAGTATTTTGTCTTTAATGGCCTAGCAATTCTAATGGTAAAAAGTTGTCACCAAAACTTCCTTTTGCCAGATTTTATCAATATGTGTATCGATATAGTTGATTTGTGCGCCATCTACCTTGCTATAGAGCACCAATTAGAACTCTTGATAATTATGGGAACTATTTGTTCGCTTTTTTGGGCTCCTTATTTACCATATTTTATTTTGTTGAAACAATAGATGGAGCTTCCTGAGTGGACTGATATTGTGAAAACCGGTGTGCTTAAAGAACTTGCTCCGTATGATCCTGACTGGTACTACATTAGAGCTGGTAATCCTCGTTTGTTTCTATTTTACACTTACTAGAACATCTAAAGATTAATCTTTTAATAGTTTCATTCATTTGGCATCAGTATTCACGTCGTTATCTTCTGTCTGCATCTTCACAAGATTGCATGGCATATAGTAATAGGTCACATACTTGTAATGGAAGCAGAATAATGTAATTTCAAGGATTAAGTATTGTATCTTATATTCCCCCGGATGGTGCAGCTTCCATGGCTAGGAAGATCTATTTGAGGGGAGGTCTTGGAGTTGGTGCCTTCCGGAGAATTTATGGTGGGAGCAAGAGAAATGGGAGTCGTCCACCCCATTTTGGCAAAAGCAGTGGTTCTGTCGCTCGACACATTCTTCAACAGTTGCAGAATATGAACATTGTTGAGATGGATACAACAGGGTGAGTTTCAACTACCTGTATTTGTATATTTGTTGAGATGGTACATGCTGTTATTTTACAATGCCTTATTCTTTTGCAGTGGAAGAAAAATTACATCTAGTGGCCAAAGGGACCTTGATCAAGTTGCTGGAAGAATTGTTGTGGTTGCACCATAGATCAATTTTGTTGGCTCTTCTCTTAGCTTGTTGAGAATTTTCTAAGAATATATCTTTAAGAGATTTTTGGTTGAACATGTTAGTATGTTTTGACATTTTAGTTTTGGCTCCTGAAATTTCAAGATGTACTTTGGATTACTGAGTCATATTTTGGCATGGTTACTACTTGTGGATGTGGTTCCACTGGCTATGGGTACATCTGCTTCCTCTTTGTCCTGAATGAGTGGTCTTCGTATACTATTTTGTGGTACATTGAATTTCTTTATCATAGTTACAAATGCCTAATTGATATTGAGGAATACCTTCCTCATGTGAAATTATTTAATTCTTGTATGAAGGTATAATTAAGAAGTGATGCAGTGGATGAATCTTTTTTAAATTTGTTAAAAAATTTGTTTTCACTTAAAAAAATATCAAGAAATTTAAAAAATTAATCAAATTATAATCTATAGTTTATGTGAGTATTCTAATCGGTTTATTTTTTAAAAGAAAATAGACACCATAAATGTGACAAAGATTAGTGGATTTTGCTAATTGTTTGCCGTGAAAATCAGATTTTTAATCTTCATCTTTATATAATTGAATTGCACTTTTCTGGTATCCATTTTAATTATTTTGTATGTTAATTTATTTTAATTATTTTATGTTACTTTTCTCTCTTTCTTCCTGTCTCCTCAACTTCCTATTTTCTTTATTCTCAACTTCTATATTTCCATTTTTGTTTTAAACAAAAAAAGAAAAAAACTTTTACATTTCTGTTTCTTTCTCTAAATTTTTTTCAATAATTTACTTAACTTTCTTATGTTTTTTAGTAATTTTTATTTGTTTAATTAGTATACATTTTTTAAATTACAATATTCTTGTAAAATCTATAAATTATTATGTTCACACATATAAGTGCGTCATATATACTAGTTTTTAATTATGTAACAGTTAGGTTTGCTGTAATTATCTTTTAAAATTTTGAGTAATAGTTCAAATCAGATCATCGTAATTGCAAGGAGTTTGTTGTAATTTAGCCTTGAGATTTTTAAGTAGCAAAATCTGAGCAAAAAGAGAAGAAGAAATTTCAAGCTCAATCTAAGTTTGATTCTCACAACACTAATTAATTTTTTCATTTCTTTTTCTTCTTTAATCGTTAAACAAACCCAATGATTGGAAGTATATTATTATTTTAACTTTTAGCAAGGGAAGAGAATGGAGAAATTGACTTACAGTAACATTGATCCGGATACTGGAGAAGAGTGTCTGAGTGTCACGGATATTATAAATTAAAATTGATTTTCTTTTCACTTTCCTTATTTCCTCTGCCTTCAAAATCTGAAGAAGAAATTACTCTTCCTTTTTACTAAAACCACAAGTCATTCCATTGATGGAGCATAAGAATTCCTGTTACATTTAACCAGAGTACCTGTACCGAGGATCTCTATTGCAGTGATCACGCAAAAGCAAATGTTAAATCTGAGTTAAAATGTTCTCTAAAAGGTCAATAGAACTGAGATGCAATAAGATATTACCACACTGTGGCAAACATAGCAAACTGGAACTGGACGAATTTGTAACCAATAAAGAGGGAAATCCATTCACATGCCTTGGCACGTAGTTGTGCCGCATAAGACCATTTTTGTGTATCCAGAAATTGCAAATCTCCGAAAAAATATTGCAACATATACAAAAGGTAAAGAATATAAACACAATGATGAAAACAAAAACGAGTTCTACTCTTTCATCTGTTGTGGTTCACTCCAGTTGTGTATACAAGTCATCCAAAGACATGAAACATTTGACTTTCTTTGTTGTGGTAAATGGAAGTTTGGTTGTTTTGGCATAGTGGGTTGTTTCATAGACCTGATAAGAACCAAGGCAGATATCAATAATCACTATGTCATACATTATCTTTTTACTTTGATTTTAGTGTGCCACTTTTATATTGTGGAATAGCAAATGAGATTGATTACCTTCTGGGAATGAAGGGCCTGTCAAATATGGCATGGGTTGAGCTTTTGGAACCAGCTCCTTCCTCAGCGTCCTGATCTCTTCTTCTTCCGCCAACTGCAAAAGCAACATATGTTTCTAGGATCCAAGACCGTAACATAGTCTTTGAGTTGAAGTTTTCAGAGAGCGGTTTTACCTTCTGTTCTCTCTCCCTTTCCATCCGGTACTGTTCAATTAGATTCATTTTCTTGGCCACCTTAACAGAAACAGAATGAAATGATGAATAACCAGGGAAAGAAAACACAGAATTTCACAACTCTGGCACCACATACTGCTTGATTTAGGGAGGAGAACACATCATCAAATGATTTAGGTGTCTTCTGGTTATCAGAAGTCTTCCAATTAAGATTCCTTCATTAGGAAACACTACGTAAAAGCATTAAAAAACTCTTTCATCCTCCATCCAATTCTTTTTTTAAAGCATTAAAAAACTCTTTTATCCTCCATCCAATTCTTTTTTTTTTTTTTTTAATCTCTTGGACTGATTTAAGTAGGCTCAAGTCTCTTATAATTTACTAGTACTTTCTCTATCTCACCCTACTCTTTCTCGATTGCCCCAATCCAGACTTTATACCATACTAAAATTTCAGGTTTCGAGTTCTTCTCTTCTTAATTTTTTTTTAAAGAGACAAGGAAATACTATACCATCATTTTTGTTTAATGCTATGTCGTATTTTGTACACTTATATAATATATGAAAAAAGCAAATTAAACAACAAACATACAACAATAGACTGAAAAACTTAAACAACAAAAATTATGAAATATGAAGAGAAAACCTGCTCTCCTTTTATTCCATAATAGCTCAGGTACTCAATCGGGTAAATTGAGTAGAAGATACTAGAGATCCAGCCAAGAAAAATATATTTGCCGAAATATTTTAAAAAAGAATCCGATGTAAAAGCTCAAACCCCATGGGGGTCTGCACCCGAAGGCCCACCCTATTTTTTGGGCACTTTGCAGCTTGGAACCATCATGGCAGTGTTGGATACTTTTTCTTTAATTGGGGATTTTTTTCGAGCAAAGTTGGTTTAAGTGTGCATTAATAGTAATGGTTGGGCGTTTGGGGGTTTTCATGGAAATCCCCCAAAACGTGCTGGTAGAATACAATTTTGTTTTTGAGACTTGTAAAATGTAGTCTTATTAGCAAACAAACCTACATTTCTTATGAAACGGAATTTCAAAAGGGTTATTTGACAAGGAAAGGCTGTACCTGATCATCAAATTCTGCACGCTCCAAAGCCCTTGAATCACTGTGCAGGACCAGGTCTACAGGCCTTGTGTTTTCTTTAACTGGAGGCTTCACCAAACACTGATATATCACAAACCAAATTATTCAGAGGATTCTTTCGTGAACTAAAATTGTGTATACATAACCAAGATATTTGAGCAAGCAGAAAGGGAGACTTGTTTAACAAAAATGGAAAACCTTTAATGAGATCACAAAGATATCTGGCTAAACACATACAACTTATAAAGTGGTGACAAGCAACTTATTAACACCAGCTTATGCACACCCTTCACTAAGAACCCATGGTTCTCAACAACTTTGTGGCATGTCTACGAGTGCCTACAATCACTCATCGCCATCTCCATCTACAACATTACCCTAGAATCTTGTGAATGACAAGTTATTCAAATTCTTTGCTTAAGAGAATATTGAATATCTGAAGGCAATAAATTTATAATCGCTGTCTTAAACGAGACCTGAATGCTTCTTAATTTACAAGCTCCAAACTCTTGTGACTATAACTGCTAAAATAGGATTTGTTGGATATCTACTTAGCTTTAGCAAATTATCTATTTGCAATGGAGCATAACATCCTTTATAGGAATTTGTAAGAATTGTGACTAAATTGTTCCAGCTGCAATTGATGAAATTATGCATGCTTATTTGCAATCCATTGCCATGTCCAATTAACAAAAAAAGTAACTTTAAAATGTAATCATTTAACAACGATCAAGTTAAAAATAGTGTTGTGTCAAGAACGGGATTTTAATAATGTAAGATACACAATTACACACAACAAAAGAATGTTAAGTGTTGATGTAAGTAATGTACACCAGTTAACTGAAAAGCTAGAATATAAATACATAACCAATAGCCTAAATTCAGCTAAATTTTAAAGGTAGTTAACATGAAAAGCCAGAATCTAACCAGCATTGCACATCAACACAGCAAAACTTAAATCCAATGCCACATAAAGCAAAATAATGCATGTAAAAGTAATGAAAACAATGACATAGGGGAAAATTAACCTGGGACTATGAAGAATTATATGATGGAGAGTATAATTTAATAGCAAAAGCTTTCTCTAGGACACTACAGTGTACCTCTGGTTGATCTGTTGTCCAAGGAAGGCCTTGAGCAATTGGTACCCGCAATTTCTCCTGTTCCTCCATCCTTTGTTGCAACTTCTTCGTGAACTCTTCCTCCTTGTATCTTCCTCTTTGCTGCAGGACGACCAATTGTCACATTTAAGAAAGACACAAGCAACCCAGCATTAAGGTGACTGGTTCATCAATAATCATACCTCCAGTGACATAACATTAATGAGTTATCAGTCCAAAAGGATCCAATTAGCAATTATTGCTCAATCATGTGGAGGCCAATATTAACCAGTAGAAAATGTTGATTAGTTAAAGGCACCAAACAATGAAGATCAGCTTATCCATTAACTTTTAGGACTAATTGGCCGTTTAACTTAATAGTCCACTCCTAGTTTTGCCTATGCCGACAAGCAAAAGAGTGCTTCTTATACATAAATTCATTGGCATGATTTTGGGCTTCCCTCTACCATAACAAGTGTGCCATAACATTTGTCGCAAATGTATTGTTCTAATGAGAATGTTCCCTAAAGTTATACTGGCAAATAGAATGCCTTCAATTGAAAATGTTCTCTACAGATATACTGTGATCATATTCCTACAGACAACAAAATGCTGGTTTGAAAAGCCCACAGCACAACATAGGCGGGAAATGCTGGTTTCTATATTTCAAACCTCTGTTCTGAGCATGAAAGGTTTTTGAGAGGTGGCTTTTTGCTGCTTCCTCTTCCCGTGTCGTCTGGTGAGGGTTCCAGATGATTCACTGCTCTGCAGAATTGAAAACACAGATAATATCAATAGAATAGTTCATCTCGATAAAGAGAAGTACAGTGAAGAGTCCTCACGCTTCGCCTGCTTTTCCGACCACCAGCAGAAGTTCTTGTCGAAATGCTGAAGTTTCAGAGGCACACACATCCAGTTCAGAACCAATACAAAACGAATTATGAACAGGCGGTATCTAGTAACATCATAAATCTAATATGTTAGATGTTCATCACTAACCTTCCTTGGCTGCTGTCTAAAGAAAAAGAACGACAGGAGTCCAGACCTAAGCTCTCTGATGTAAGAAAAAAATCTGACGGACATAAAGAAGATGAAGAAACCCACGTTTCTGAAGCCTTAGGAGGTTGCCGCAGTCCGGGCAATGCCCATTTCACCCCCTCCTTATCATCCTCCATTTCCTCCGCCTCTTTTTCTTCAGAATCTCCCAATTTTGGCATCATACGGAGTTTCTCAAACGCCTTCACCAAATGCATCACTCTTCCAGATCCGGCCTCCGGCACGCTCTGTCTTGCTTCTTCCAATAGCCTATCCCTGCTCCTTTTCAAGCTCAGCTCACCATTTTCCCCATTACTTTCAGGCAAAGCATCATTGTCGTCCTTTTGCCCTTCATTCGCGAACCCAGGGTTTTGAACTACGCGGTTTACGTTTGCCCCATCCTTCTCAGATCCATCGTCACACTCCCTGAACTTATCAAAATCAACTTCATGCTCTATTTCACTGCGATTCTTGAAAAACTCTTCCTGAGAGGCCCTCAAACTCTCATAGGCCACACACAAACACTTCGATTTCCGATTCGCATTCCCACACTTCCACAAGCCACAGAAGCTGCTGAAGAATCCACTTCCTCCTTCCGCCACTTCTTCTTCGCAACCACAAACTTCCTCTCTCGAATCTTCTTCTTCGGCGACGGAGTAGCCACACGGTTAGGGTTTGGCTTTCTGGAATCGGATTTTTTGGCGCTGTTCCCGGACTTGACAATCGATGGTGAATGGCAGAACTTCAGTCCAGGAATCGACACATTTGGATTGAAATTCTCGGAACACTTTCCCCTTTCGCTCAATTTCAATCGATTTGAAGTCACTTTTTCTTTCGTCGGAGTAACCACTCCTCCGACAATCTTCGAACTCGATTCCATGGGGAAGATCGCCGGAGAATTGGATGGCAAAATCGCTCTTTTAGAGAGGAAAGTAAGAGAGCGTTTATAATTACAGTATGAGTTCCTTGAATCTCATTGATGATTTGAGGGAGAGTGATGATTGAAGAGAAAGGTGGAGAAATAGAAAGAACGTTGAGCCTAGGACGCTCGGCTTCGTAACGGCTAGTTTTCCTGCGCTGGGTCTTGGAGCGTCGGATTCTTCCGGATTAGATCCTATTGATTACCGTTATGATCAGCAATGATTTGGATTCATTTGAATTACCAGAAAGAACAAAGGATTAGAGTTAATTACGGAAATACCCGTAATTGGAAAAATATTTGGGCCGCTTTGAAGGAAAAGTCATCATAAGGCCGAGGCCCAATTCTGTACCAATCAGCCCAACCCAAAAGACAATAGAGCGAGTTTAACACCTACCCACCCATAATTCAGCATGATTTTTCTTAAAACTATTTAAAATAAGATATTTATATACAAATTTTTTAATTAATTTTTTATAGATGAATAAAATAAGTAAAAGTGTATATGAAATGATAATTTTACTATAAATATTTATAAAATATGATAGAGATATAACATTGGAGAGGAAAAAAATTAAGAGAAATTTAAATAAAAATATAAGTGGCGCTTCATGCTTTTAACTTAAAATGATACTTATTAATTAATTAATTTATAAATGAATAAGTATTTCTTTCATGTATCAGCTTAACAAACTACATGAATATTTCTACATTAGGCATACTATATGTTGTGCAAATATCAATTGAATACAGACTCACCCGCATTATTAGATTAATAATTTATAATCGCAAAGTGATTGCGATTTAACTTGCATCTATCGAGACTATGGTGAGGGACTCTGTTGTAATTGATATAATATAATGCTAATTTGTAATAATAAAATAGATTAAAATATGAATGTAATTACATGTTAATTTATAAATTAGAAATTAAGAGAAGTTGTCTTTGTCCCATATAAAAAAATGATGGAAAAATGTTGGGCATTGATGTGGATACAAGTATTAAGGTGCATGTGGGGACAAATGTTTTTACACTCAAGTTTGCCCTACATTGAAATTTTATTGTAAAATAAATTTTTTTATATTAAGTTTAATGTTTAAGTTATGTTTGAAGTATTATGGAGACCGGAGTGAATATGCGTTGCTCCACATGCGCATCGTTGCTTTCTTGTCTTGGCTTTTGTTGTGGGCGTATGTCTTAGGATATATTTATTTGCAGCAAAAACATTTTCAATTTACTCGAACATGATCAAAAATAGTTTTTTTTTTTTTTTTTTCAGTCAAAACATTTTTTACCATTTTTGTTGAGAATTAATGTCCAAATTGATTTTGAAATTTATTACCTGAGATGCCTATATAAGGCTAGTTCTTCGATTCATTTCAGATACACCAAAAACAGAATCGAAAAGCTTCTCTCTTCTCTCTCGTGCTCTCCCTCTCATCCAAAGTTTGAGCTCTCGTTTCTTAATGTTTACAAGTGTTTTTCGAGATGTTCATCGTTGTAGTGCAATACTAATAGAACTGAACCATCTTATCCTAAAAGAAATTACGTTGTACTCGTGCACTTTAAAAGAGACTTATAATTTATTCAAGGCAAGCGGAGCATTGCTGCAATTCAATTAATGTGTAGCTCTTAACCAATAATTGTTAAGATACAATTTTCATTGTAAGCTATCGATTTATATTTTTATGTTAAAAACATCATCTCTAATTGTTTTACTGTTTATTTGTTCCAACATAGTTGTTTGTGTTTTTTATTTCAAAAATGGATAAATTGCATAAAAACCCCCTATGTTTTTAAATTTAGCTAAAAACCCCATGTTAAGAAAATAGATAAATAACCCCTGTATTTTCCAAAATGTTGCATACTCTTTCCTTCCGTTAGGTAAGCCCTAACGACGTGAATTTTTTGTTGAATTGCCCGTTATACCCTTTTATAGCAATCATTGATTTTCAATTGTAAATAATCAACGCTTCAGATCTTAACTAATTAAAATATATTTTTTATTTATATATATACAATACATACAATATATATAATATATAATATATAATATATAATATATATAAATTATAATATATATATATATATGTATATATATAGTAGCGACGGCTGCCGACTACGTGGCCGGCAAAGCCTTCACCTGCTATGAAAGGGGAGACGCGAGGTTGCTCCCTTTGACAGGGGCGGCGGTCAGATCTGGCAACGGTGGTGGCCCAGGGAAAAAGGAGTGGCCGGCGACGGAGAAGAAGACATTTAAAAAAAATTAAAAAAAAATAATTCTTTAATTTTTAAATATTAAATATTTAATTTAACTATTATTTATAATAAATAATATAATTTAAATAATTAATATTAATTTTTGATATTTAATTAATATTAATTATAAATAAGTAAAATATATTTAAATTAATAATATTTTAATTAAGTTAATAATATATAATTACTAATTGCATATAAATTTTTAGTTTGATAAGTGAATTTGAGTATATTAAATTTGTATTGTGTTTTTTTTAAATTCAAAATTTTAAATTTTAAAAATTTTATATACTCTTTAGATGTTTTATTAAATCAATATATTTATAAATAAATATAATTATTGTATTATATTTAGATTTAATAAATAATTTAAGTTAATTAAATATAATTTTTAGGTATAATATATTTTTTTATGTATTTTTATACTTAATTAGTATATTTTATAAATAATTATTTAAATTAAATAATAATTTAATTTAATTAATAATATATAATATCATAAGCGATTCTTATTTATATTCATATAAATGATTAATTTAAAAAGTGAATTTTTTGTATATTAATTTTTATATTGTCATTTGTTAATTTAAATCATATACACATTAAAATATCAAATAAAAGGACTAAATTGGACATTTGCTCGCTTAAAAAGACATCGAAAGTAGCAAAAAATAAGAACCACTTGCACAAATCGCGTGTATGGCTCACTCTCCGTTAGTTTCTAACGGAGAGGGAGTATTTCACTGTATTTTAAATAACACGAGGGGTTTTTGCCAATAAATATAATACAGGAGAATTTCGCGCTATTTCCTTATAACAAAGGGGTGTGTTATGCAATTTACCCTTCAAAAATTGCTATTATATATTTTATTGTTATTTTAAAACAATACTATGAATTGTTACTTAAATACACACTTTTTTTCAACAAACTCATCATTTAAAAACAATAGTCACAACTAGGGGTGGCAAATGGGCGGGTTGGGTCGGGTCCAAAATGGGTTGGGTTGCAAATGGGTCGGGTCGGATTAGTATAAACCATTTTATTAAATTAAATTTTAAAATTTTATGCAACGAAAAGAACAAAGGACAATACTTGAACTATTGAAAAAGATAATTACTACTTACAATGTAATACAACAAAACTTGTATTATACGTCATTTCTGTCTAATGACCATGTACATTAAGATTCTGTCTAACAAAATACTATTTTTATCGAAATAATTCATAATATTTTTAAATGCTCATCTTGAATGAACACCGTGTCGTGCAACTAAATTCTCTATATTTATTGAGAGACAATTTTCATCTTTATCATCATCTTCAGAATCATAAGTTATAATATGAAATAAAATAATCACATAAAAATATAAAATCACTAAATAATTAAAATAATAAGAATAACATTATAAACAATTAAAAAATATAGTGTGTGAGTGTGTGGGTGTGGGGGGAAGAGTGTGTGTATGAGAGAGTAACGTGTTTTTTGTGTGTGTGTGTGTGAGAGAGAGAGAGAGAGAGGGAGAGCGAGGAATGTGTGTGAAAGATATGTGAGAGAGTGTGTGTATATGAAAAGAAGAGTTTGTGTGTAACAGATGTATGAGAGTGTGTGTATATAAAAAAGAGAAATAGTGGATTTTTATTATTTTTTTTAGTTTAGTTTATGAGTTGGACCCATATCCAACTCATTTTCAACCCATATCCAATCCATATTTAACCCATATCCAACTCATACAAAATATAATTTTATTTAATTCTAACTCATATCAACCCATTTTAATTAAAATGGTCTCAACCCATGTTGACACCTCTAGTCACAACTATCAAACATTCCAAAATAACGAGGTACTTCAATTCTTTTACTTTATAATTAAAATTTCATTTTCTTAATCAAGAAAAGAAAAAAGGAAAGGAAAAAAACGTGAAACATCATTGAAAATGAGAGGCTTTTTGGGTTGATTGTATGGGTGAAGGCATGATATGATAGTGGCTTAAAGGTCACTCGAAAAGGGACCCAATTGTTAGGGTGGTGAAATTGAGAAATGAGGGACATTCTTAATTCTCAAGTTAGATACATCTCATGCGTGGAAATCATGCTTAATTAAAGGTACCTCACTACATCTAAGATTCATCTTACTTAAATTTTGGGGATAATTATATATTTTACTTTTGATTCATGGTTTATTTGTAAAAATTATTATATATTTTTTATAATTTGAACTTTTTTATAGTAAAAAAAGTAGATAGTTTGTGTAATGATGTTAACGTTATTTTAGGAATATATATGTAATTTTTCAAAAAACATGTGTGGTTTTTTCAATGATATTGAAGTTTATGATCGATGTACGTGTAGACATATCATAGATCGGGAGGTATAAATATATTTATCACTAAGTTTAATTTATAAAAAAAAAATTGTTCCCAATTTCAACACATTTCAATTCCTTATCACCGTGATTGAAACCAATATTCGTCTTGTTTTGGACTGATTATAACTTTGTATCAGACAAGTTTAATTTATAAAATCAAATTAATTTTTTTCTTTCAATTAAATAAGTAAATTAAATTCAAACTCATCCCACTTGTCATCCACTGACTTCAATATTCTACATTAACAATCTTGAATTGGCAAAAACACATGACAAATGTACATGGAAATATAGATTTGAAATGTAAATAAAGGGTGATTGCTCTTTTCAAATTCGTTATTACATCGAAAGTAAGTGTATTTACAATGAAGCATGGTTGGAGGTTGACATCCAGCCTATCAATTTGTTTATGCTCAAGTGATTGGGAAGTCTTAGCCTATTTGTCGCTGATTTGTTTTTAAGATGGAAATGCCATTCATTAATAAGTCAACAGCAGTCGTCAGCCTACTCAAATGGACGCATAGAAACCAATGTCTATTTTTAAAGATAAGTTTGTTTTTGCGTGTATAAAATAAATAATTATATATATTTAAATATATTATAAATAAGAATGACATATATAAATCAACAATATTATATTTATAAAAAAATAAATAAATAAAATTAATTTAGGAATATCGTCGATATTTATATAGATGAGAAGAAGTATTTGAATAGATGTGGTTCAAAATACAAAAGGATACTCTTGATAATTAAAGAAATTGATATTGCGGTGTAAGTAATCGTGAGCAAAAATGAAGTTTTTTTTTACATAGTGTAGATACGACAGTCCTTGGCATGTCAGTCGATGATAACTAACCAGCAAGGAATTCGGAAAAAAGAGTATGAGACGGCCTCAACCGGTACCAAATTCCTCCTAAATAGACGTTATCTACAATGGCAACAATTTTTTCTACTCATGTATAATGTGGTTGACGTGGCATATAATTGGATCAATCAATTTCTACGAAAATAGACTTACCCTACAATCTTATGATGTGGGAATCATGTTCAATTGATCTCTTGGTTCTCTCTACCAACTCCTATAAATAAGACGTTGAGTAGAGCAACGAGATTAAGCCGTTACTTAGACATTTGAGCACACTTTTGAGAACCCTACTTATTCTTTTATTATTCTTTCGACTCGTCTACTGATTGCAAGTATCTTTATTACATTTTTGGTTTATATTGCTAGTCGTTTATGCACATGCGAAGTGGGAATAAATAAAAAATTATGAAAAAATATTAATATGCATAAATTCACTTAAAAAATATATTTAATTTATATATTATTTTAGCTACCATCATTGGAGCCAAACAACAACCTAGTTGAGAGGAACGTGATCACGGCCAAGTTTTAAGTAAAACGCACTTAAAGTAGATGGAAATCATATTTTAAGGGAGTACGTTTGATCTAATCACATGCTTCATCGCCAATCACCACCGCTCGTTGTTCCCATCTCAAGTTTTCATAAGTGAAGTAACCATCGTGGAGGCGCAGGGTACACCTGGTTGTTTGTACGTGCTTGTCACTGGTGCATACACCCTCACGCAGACAAAAAAGACGCGTGGAATATCAAAATCTCATTCCCTCTCCACTTCCCAAACACTCACGAATTATTAGTTGGTATGGATGGGCATTTTCGACATTGCAACACTCTCTCATCTAATTTGGTCAAATTTTCAGAGAAATACCATTTGTCTTTTGCATACTCCTTTTCAGATTTTGTGTAATCATACATAATTCTTTTATAATTCAAATATTATATTTATTATCTTTGATATTTATTTTTTTATAATAAATAGATCCCATATATCAAACTTTTTGAAGAATTACCATTTATATTAGCCTAATGATTAAAATTTTAGTCAATATTATTTAATATTTGATGAAATTATGTAATTTTGTATCGATGCCTGAATATACTAACTTTGTCCTTACTATAATTTTAAAAAAAAGGAAATTATAAAAAAATTATGAAATAAATGAGAAATTTTAAAAATTTATCCACGTAATTCATAAACAAATTCAAAGAACCTTAAAAGATAAGTAAAAAAAATTAAAATTTATAGTCCACAAAAAATATTTTAATTAGTTCATCACAAAAAGAATTATAAAAACCTAATAGAGATAAATATATTGAGATAGTTGTTAATGAAGGTTAAAATTTATGTATTTTATAATATAAAAAATTATTTATAATTATAATCAATTTTAGAGTTTTCTTTTAATATATATTATTTCTTACTCAATAGTTATTAATTAATGCATCAGATTATCATTGCTTCTACTAAAACAAATGCGACTTCTAACCGGCTGTCATCAAGTAAAAAATCATACTTGGAAGAAAGTGAAGACCTGTTAAAGGTAGGGGTATTTTTCGTCTTTTCATTCAAGTCCACGGGGGTAGATCTTGGATCGCGGACGACTATATAAGGGAGCTGCCCGCTCTTTCACCTTTCATACAAGCTCTCTTGCATACACGCATTTCCTTCACAGATCTCTCTCTTCGTTGTGGTTTTCAGAGATCAGAACGCGTGATCCAGAGGTAAAATGCTTTGATTTCGCGTTGGAAGCTTCATTGTTTCTGTGGATGCTAAATCTCTTTCTTTTGTGTAATCATCTAGAGAGGAAGCTATGTGTCGGCAGATGTGCATTTGTGTGTGAATTTATGTGTGCGTCGAAGTTTTTGCGTTTTGTAGGTGGTGAATGGATGAGACTTGCATTCGATGATTTATTTGTGGTTTAATCTTTGTTAGTTGTGTCTGATCTGAAACGGAGTTGTCGGCAATTTAGGTAATCGCAGTGATTTAGGTCTCAACTGATTTGATCTCTCAGTTGAAGCGTAATTTGGTGTTATTGTTTGCTTACTTGAGTTTTGTTAGATCTATCTCAGTTTCCTGAAGCATGGCATTTGATTTGAATTTTTGTGTCTTTATGATTATGATTTAACTTAAACTGCGGCTAGTGGTTTTGGGAGCCCATTCCATGCAAGCGGACAGTGTTAGTGCGTTAGATCTTGTAAATGATAATGTAATTTACCTTGAAGATTACTCAGCAGTTTACGATCTTTTCTTGAGCTTGTCTTCTGTTGGTCTGACAATAAGCTTTTGATCTTCGGGGGTTGTGGTAGTTCTTGTTCTGATTGCAACAGATTAGATCTGAGTTACAAAAATGCTTTAAAGTTATGGCGTGCTTGTTCTCATTGATGTTGGGCTGAATAGTATGATTCTAATTGGACGGTGACTTAATTAATATATGGCAGAAACTGAATAATCTTGTGGTTGGTAGACGTAAGGATTGAATAGTCTCTTTAGCTGCTCTTGTTGCTGCTGGATTTGAATTTTGTCCAATGAAATTTATAAAGACTCCCAGCATCTTCATGGTTCATTATGAATATGTTGATGAGTGGCTTGTACAAAATTGTCTATAGATCTGAAAGGATCATATTTCATGTTATGAGAATGCTATCAAACTTCACTGAGGTCTTGATGTGGATGAAATTTGCTATCCTGATATCCACATAGAATTTTAGGTGGTTCTTTGTGTTAAAGTTGCCACAGAAGGTAATATGAAAGATCTGTATGTGTAAATTTTTCAGGGTACCCAAACAAGGCAAGAAGAATGGTGAAGATTTGCTGTATTGGAGCAGGGTATGTGGGAGGCCCTACCATGGCCGTGATAGCACTCAAGTGTCCTAAGATTGAAGTGGCTGTTGTTGATATTTCTGTTCCTCGTATCAATGCCTGGAACAGCGATCAACTTCCCATCTATGAGCCAGGGCTTGATGAGGTGGTGAAGCAGTGCCGTGGCAAGAACCTATTCTTCAGCACAGATGTGGAGAAACATGTGTCTGAGGCGGACATAGTCTTTGTCTCAGTTAATACTCCCACCAAGACTCGGGGTCTTGGAGCTGGGAAAGCTGCAGATTTGACATACTGGGAGAGTGCTGCCCGCATGATCGCTGATGTCTCAAAATCTGATAAGATTGTGGTTGAGAAGTCTACTGTTCCTGTCAAAACAGCTGAGGCCATTGAAAAAATTTTGACTCACAACAGCAAGGGAATTAATTATCAGATTCTTTCTAACCCAGAATTCCTTGCTGAGGGAACTGCAATTCAAGATCTTTTCAACCCGGACAGGGTTCTTATTGGAGGCAGGGAAACTCCAGCAGGCCTTAAGGCCGTTCAAGCGCTGAAGGATGTTTATGCTCACTGGGTTTCTGAAGATCGCATCCTTACCACTAATTTATGGTCTGCAGAGCTGTCAAAGCTTGCTGCTAATGCATTCTTGGCTCAAAGAATCTCATCTGTCAATGCCATGTCTGCTCTCTGTGAGGCCACTGGAGCAGATGTCTCCCAGGTCTCTTACGCCGTGGGTAAGGACTCAAGAATTGGTCCCAAGTTCCTTAATGCCAGTGTTGGTTTTGGTGGATCCTGCTTCCAGAAGGACATTCTGAACTTAGTTTACATTTGCGAGTGCAATGGCCTTCCTGAGGTTGCGGAATACTGGAAACAGGTCATTAAGATTAATGACTATCAGAAGAACCGTTTCGTCAACCGAATTGTCTCATCCATGTTTAACACAGTCGCCAACAAGAAAATTGCTATCCTGGGTTTTGCCTTCAAGAAGGATACTGGTGATACTAGGGAGACTCCTGCTATTGATGTTTGCCAAGGACTCTTGGGTGACAAGGCCCAGTTGAGCATCTACGATCCCCAGGTCACTGACGACCAGATCCAGAGGGACCTTTCAATGAACAAATTCGACTGGGATCATCCTCTTCATCTCCAGCCAATGAGCCCCACGACAGTGAAGAAAGTGCAGACTGTTTGGAACGCCTATGACGCGACAAAGGATGCCCATGCTATTTGCATTCTCACTGAGTGGGATGAGTTTAAGCAGCTCGATTACCAGAAGATATATGACAACATGCAGAAACCAGCCTTTATTTTCGACGGAAGGAATGTCGTCAATGTGAATAAGCTAAGGGAAATTGGTTTCATCGTTTACTCAATTGGCAAGCCACTCGATGCCTGGCTCAAGGACATGCCCGCCGTTGCATAAATGCATTGTATTTTGATCAGAACGCCTCGTGTACGAACCAAACAGCATATACCCGTGAGGCAGGCAACTACTACACTCTATTCTTTTACTACACATATATTTGTCATTTTAAATATTGGGGTTAGTTTGATTTTTCCCATTTGCCCTCTGTAGTAGAGATCATCCTGAGTGTTGCTATCTGGGCTTAAACTTAGAAGCTTTATGTTTCCTCTTACATTGTATTGACGACATTACTCTTGTCTATTACCTGTCTTTCTTCAAGGACCTGATATTCGGTCTTTTGTTTGTGCTGTAAGGTTTATAAGTATTAGAATCTATATTACTCATTGTTTTTGAGATCTTAGTGTTGTTAAACTTTTGAGTAATTGCCTACTTTAGGACCCGTAACAACCTTTCCAGAATCTTACAAGTTAACATGAGTTCTTCCTCGTCGTTCGTCGTCCTTCCTCTTTTACTCTTTCCAGTCCGTTTATAATATAAAGCCAATTCCTTTCCACGTCTCAAAGCACGTCCCATGAACCTAACGACCTTTTCATATTAATGCTGTCAGTTACCCAAGAATATTCCAAACCTACCCATTGTATAAACAAGATTAATTGTGCTTCCGCCCTCAAATTTCACAATTTTACCACATAATAGTCCACTTGCATACATAAATTATCTTGTTAATATGTGTTTGTTAGTTTCACTTAATGTGAATTTATTGTACTAGATATGGTCGCACGCGGTTCCTGCGAGCAAAAAAAAATCTTGATGTGAGATGATACGAAAAAAGAATTGTTAAAATAATAAAATAAATTATAAAAATATGGAGAAGTAAGGAAAGAGAAAGGTGGGGTAGTAGGTAGTTATGAGGAAAAAATTATAAATTATTAAAAAATTACTAATATGACTAATAATTTAAAGAGAAAAATGAAATGAAGGATAAATTAAGGCAATCTAAAGTTGGTACGCTCAAAGAGTTCTATTTTATAATAGTATAGATAATAAATTTATTAATCGAATCAATATATTTATTAATTTATTTATATACTATGTGATCACCCTTTTTATAGGAAAAAAAGGAAATACTTGTGTTAATGAAATTGAGTATTGTAAATCAATTAGGAGTTAAACTAAATCATCTTAGCCCTGCGCCAACAATTAATTGGTTGAATTGACACCACTTTCTTTGACGAAGAAGGGGATCTTGTGTAGGGTTTGCAATTTCACCCCGAACCCCAAAAATCCGCCCCGGACCCGCCCCGTATGGGGCGGGTCTGGGATGCCATTTTTCGGGTTCGGGGCGGGTCTGGGGCAGCTAAAACCTGCCCTGGCTGGTCCAGGGCGGGTTACGGGTCCTGTCTCAAACCCGCCCCATTGGACCCGGTCTCGACCCCGGCCCCGGTCCTGGTCCAACCCCGCATCTTTTTTTATTATATATTATTAATATATACAATATATTATAAATAAAAAACTATCTTATTATATATATATATATATATATATAATATATATGAATCCTAAATAATTTTTACATATACCCAACTATATATAAAAATACCAAAAATTAAAAAATTAGTTGATAAAAAGTTTAATAATTTAGATGAACGTATTTTTTGTCTTATTCAATTCATTTTAGATTGAAAATTATATTAAAATATTTAAATCTAAATTGATATTATTTCTTGAAAAAATATTAATTTAATATATTCTTTGTATAAATTAATTAGGTCGGGACGGGGCGAAATTTTTAGCATGGCGAGGCGAGGCGGGGGCGGGTTATGGAGCTGGCAAAAATTAAATGAGGCGAGTCTGTACGGGTCCAGGCGGGGCGGGGGCGGGTTATGGGACTGTCAAAAATTAAATGGGACGAGTCTGGTACGGATCCAGGCGGGGGGGACGGGACGGGGACGGGTTATGGGTCTGACAAAAATTAAATGGGGCGGGTCTTGAATTCGGGCGGACCCGTACCAGACCCGCCCCATTGCCATAACTAGTCTTGTGCTCAAATTCAAGTTGTCCCCAACCCACACTCACACTCATGTGCTCAAAAAGAAAAAAGTGAAATAGAACACTAGGAAAATTCATTGACAACACCAGATCCAATTCTAACACTAATAGTGCAGCTTGGCCAAATGGGCAGAGAAAGTGATGTAGTTTGGTTTTGTTATTTCCGAAGGGAAATAAATGTTGCATTGACGAATCCCCAGTAAATAATAACGGATTTCCACATTATAGTAGTATCAGCTATGTATTGATATTCAGAGTAAATTTAAATATATATTTTTTAAAATTTGACTTGATTATCAAAAACATATAAATACTTTTTAATATTATATGAAATTATATAAATTTTAAATGAAATTTCAGAATTGTCAATGTTATTTGTTGTACTTTTTGAAAAATTAAAAAAATTATGAAATACGATCAAGTGGAATACTAATAAAATATTCATTTAGTCTATTAAAAAATTAAAAAGAAATAAATATATAATTTATAATTCATAAGAATATCTTGATTGGTTCTAGAAAATATATATAAATTTAATGAAGACTAGTAAAATAAGTTAATTATTAATTATTATATTTATAATTTTTTTAATAGTTAAAAAATATTTATAATTATTCTAGGAAAGATTGTTATTTACCTTATCACTTTTAAGGTAAAGTTGACGTGTAAAACATTTGTGATCAGTTTAATGTCATTGTCCCTTTGGAATAAACGGCAACATCAGTAGAAAGGAATCAAAACCCCTAATCTTAAAACCATCAAATTCGAACAACTACAGAGATTCCCACCGGAAAGACAGTAATGGCTTCTCACCACCCGGCCGCCGCCAGCAGCCCCGCCTCCTGTTACTGCCACTGTTGCTACGCCACCTACACTCCCTGCCTCCACCATCCTCCACCGCCGCCGGATTCCCACCTCCACCATCCGCCATATCAGCCCAATCTTTATTCAGGCATATCCCACCTACCAAACTTAAACCAGTACCACGACCATTTTCAAGAACACTATTTCCAAGAAGGACGACAGACCCAGCCCACAGTTTCCTCCCTTCTCCGCCGCATCGCTGCTCTCGAGTCCTCCCTGCGCCGCCGTTCTTCTCAGACCTCCTCCTCCCAATCCCTCCGTGACGTCGCTGCCCGCACCATTCAAACCCACTTTAGAGCCTTCCTCGTGCGCAGATCAAGAGCGCTCCGGCAGCTCAAGGAGCTTGCTTCCATTAAGTCAATTCTCGGCATTCTCAAATCCTCAGTTTCTGAAAGAACCCACTTCGATTTTGACGCCATCTATCGTAAAGCTATGAACTTGCTTCTCAAACTCGACACCATTCAGGTAGACAAGAGAGTATTTTTTTAAAATTATTATTTATAAATATAACATCTGCATTTTAGTTTTCTTATGAGGTCAATCGAGGTCGGATCTGATGTGTTTTTTCTTTTTTTTTTGTGTTTGTCCTACGAAGGGTGGTGATCCAATGATTAGAGATGGGAAAAGCTCAATAAGCAGAGAATTGAATAGATTTTTGGATTCTATTCAGGGGTTTTGTGTGGAAAGGAGGGTGCTTGGAAGTGGAGTAAATCTGAGGTATAGAGGGAATGATTTGAAATCTAGGGTTTCCAGTCCTCAAAGAAAACTGGACAATGTGAAATGTGGGGATTTGAAGAGAGTAAATGTGGAGAAACTGAGAGGTCTAGTTGAGAGAATTGATAAATTAGCTGAGGAGCTTGATGAGCAGCAAGGTGAAGTACTCCAAGTCCCTAACAATGACTCTTTGATAAGAAAACATGGTGTTTCAGGACATAGTAGTGGGGGTTTGGTGAAGGAGCATAGTCGCGTTCAGCCCAAAGTGAAGAAAAATGTGAGCTTTGTAGAAAATGGGAAGGTGTACAGGGTAACGAGGAGGAATCATAAGCCGTTTTTGGAGGAGTATTGCGATGGCAGCATTGATAGGGACAATTTGGTTGATGGGGAGAAAGAGCTCGAGGATGATTTGTCGAGAAATTGAAGAAATTGGGCTATCTTCGAGGGTGGCTGAGGTGATGATGATGATCTGGAAGTACACTCGGAAAATGAAGGTTCTTTGCCCAGCAGTGATGGTGAGAAAAATCCAAGAAATTGCTCAAAGAGCAAAGGTAATTCTGAAAGGAAGCGGCATGACCAGGTTGGCACCGATGACTTCATTTTCCATGCTCCATTGCCTACGAAGATGGAAATAAGAGGTGACTCAGTCGACAAAAGGAAGAAAATAGCTGAATAACATTTAGTCCACAGCATTGTCTTTCTTGCATACGCTTGTGACTTTGAAGATAGCTAAGTAACATTTAGTCAATTAAAGTGTCTTGCGTAGTGTTGCTTGAAGAAAACCATGCCAGGTTGTTGTTTTGGAGCGTTGAAATAATTCATTAGTTTGCAGTTTGTATTAGCGGAAGAATTTGATCTCAAAAATATGAAGTTGGGTGAGAAACATGTTCTTTTCCTCTGCACACATAATATTAGTTTTTTTATGTGTAGAGCTTAACGTCTGTATCTTTTGTACTGGCTGCTGTTTTGTATGACATTTGAGATCATCGTCATCCCCTTTGCTCGATATTCACCGAGACTTAGAGCATCGAAAGGGTCAATAGATACTACACCGGATGCCATTTTAATTCAAAGAGTTGTGATAACTATTGCAGGCACAGTAAGCACAGCACATGTTAAGATGAGTGTCATGTTCCATTTCTAATTCACTTGAGTTTGTGTCTTGCTGGTAGCAGAGACAATGGCTACAGGTTTTCATTCTTATGCTCTCTGTGCAGGTGGAGTCATAATTCGAGATAATGATCAATAAAAGGATTTCAAACGGCTCCACACAAAAAGGGGAGGGCCCCCCCCCCCTCCAAATCCATCAATATTTTACAAAGTATTGCTCAAAATGAGAGGTGAAGAACTCGAAATCCCTTTTAATGATATGAAGAAATCTATTAGAATTTACAGCATCTACAACTTCTGATCGTTTCCTCATGGCAAACAGTCCCTTAAGCCATATTTGGGTAGAAAGATTTGAATTTGAGAACATATTTGGATCTAGAGATTTGAATTTGAGAAAATAATTTGGAAAACACAAATTCATATAATGTTTATGTGAAATCTCTCAGGCTAAATTGTATAAAATTCTCATGTATTTTAAAAACTCAGCAAAAAACCCTCCTAATGTAAAAATAGGCAAAACACCCCCTTGTGTTTTAAAATTTCAGCTCAATTGCCCCCACTCCATTAAATATGACTAACAACGTTAATTTTTTTTGATAAAATAACCATTATGCCCTTACTTAATATATATTATTTTTTATTTTATTGACCGTTGGATTTCTATTGATTGTACTAGAGCCGTCAGATCTAACCAATTAATTTCAACAGTTAGATCTTAAATTTATAAAAGAAAATCAATGATTCATATTGTATTAATTAAAATATATATTATAAAAAAATATTTGAAAAAAAAAAACTAACTCCCCCTACCTCGTCTGCTTGCCTAACCCCTCCCCACCCACCCTGCCGGACGCCTCCGCCATCCCCCCACCTGTGTCATCCTCCGCCCCGTCGTCGACGCCTAGATAAAAAAAAGAGGGCAACGGTGGTATCGACCTTCTTATTGGGTAAAGAGGGCGACAACGTCGCCCTCTTGTTTGATAAAGAGGTCGACGGTGTCAACCTTCTGCGATGGATGCTGGCCCCAATTTTTTATTTTTTTATTTTAGTTAATTTAATTATATAAATTAACTATATTTTAGTTAATTATAATAATTATTAATTTAAATATATTTTGAATTAATTAAAAATAATTTTAGATAATTATTATATTTAAAGTAATCTATAACTTTATATTTCTTAATATTTATTAATGTAGATATCTAAATTTAAAAAATAAAATTTAGTGTAAGTTTTTAATTTTTGTATTTAAATACTTAATATAAATATATTTGAGAATAAAAGTATTTGTATATTTAAAAAAAGAAGAAATTACAAAAAAAATTAAAAAGTCAATTTTTTGCCATAGTAATTTTAGATACAATATAGGGGCATTTTAGTTAATTAAAGTAAAAACAATCAAAATATGCAAACAAAATGAAGCCCACTCGTATTTCAGGCACGTTGCCCCACCTTCTGTTAGTTTCTAATGGAAGAGAATTTTTTGCTGAATTTATTAAAATACATGGATAATTATTTAGAAAAATACAAGGGGGTAAAATGGAATTTAGCCAATCTACCAATATTCTCAAAATTATAATTGAAGTAATTGAAATATTCTGAATTTAAAATTATACAAATAAATCAAATGAATTTGTTACTAGGATTTGAAATCTATGACTTTGAATCTATCAATCTAAATATAAATTTAATATGCATGAAATAATGATTGATTAATGGAGTCATTTGTGAAGTTTTTATATTTTTGGGATTTTCTTGTCATAGGTGAATACTTAGGGGTGGTAAATGCAAGAACCTCCAACTACAATCACCCCAATTTCTTTTCGTGGCAAATGGGTAATAAAAAAAAGTTGAGGGCAAAATGTCAATTTTGGGAATTTCTCTCGAGGGTAACATTTTTTTTCTTACTTCATGTGTTTGTTAATATCTTAATTTTGCATGAAATATAGGTAAATAATATTAGAAGTAACAATGATTTGATAACCACTTTAAAACTATTCCAGAATTGATTTAGTACATGAAAATAGTTCAACTTGCTCTTTTTCTAAAACAATGATTTATTTTTTCTCTTATAATTCCAATTTAATCAACTAGCGCTATAAAGATTAACTAACTCTATCGTAATTCATTTGTTATATTTTTTTTTTCAAATTTAATAATTTTTTTATCCTAAACTAGTATAGTCTGGATGGAAATATGAACAAATGTGTTTCATATATATATATATATATATATATATATATATATATAATATATATATTATTTTTTATTTTTGAAAATCTACAATAAGTACACCAAAGTATAGGATAAAGTTTAGAAAATCAAATAAAAAATTTGTTCTTGAGATAACATTTGAGATTTTCCTAAAATATCCGTTATTTAAAGATTGTTCAAATTAATTTATTATTTAAAATTATATTTTAGTGTAAATTGAAATACGTTATATTATATTGGTTCGGATTTAAATAAATATTTTGTATTTTTTAGTTAAAAAAAATTAAATATTTTTAAAATTCCAAATATAATATGGTATTGGATTTCTTGGTTTGGAGAAAGCGTGGAAATTAATTTGAGTATTTTAAGAGGACCAAATAATAAAATATAGTTGAGGGGGGGGGGATGAAATTTAGAGAAAAAATTATACTTTTTTTTTTTTGATTTGGGAGAAAAATTTATACTTTTCCGACCATTTTAGTTTTGGGAAAAATGCAATTTACCCCCTGTGTTATAAAAATGTGCAATTTACCCCCCTGTGAAAAATAAAATAGCAATTTACCCCCTTGTGTTTTAAAAAATAGAGCAAAACACACCCTTAAGCCCGAGAGTGTATTACACTCTCCCCTTTTGCAACTGGGCATGATTTTAAAAAAAAAAAAAAATATTATTATATATATTTTAATATATTAATAGATATATATTTATAAAATATAATATAATATATATATATATATATATATATATATATTAATATATATATATTATTTATTTTTTCTTCTTCTTCACCTTCTTTCTCGCCGCCGTCGCCGCGCTGCCGCCGCCTCCGCTTGCCCCCCCCTCCGCCCGCCTTGCCCCCATCGCCTCCGCCTTCTCCCGCCTGCGCCTGCGCCCCCCTCATCACCCAGATCCGCCCGCCCCCTTTCCCCGTCCGCCCCTCCTCCTCCTCCTCCCTCCCTCCCCTTCCCCTTCACCTCCTCCTCCCGCCCCCGCCACCCCCAGTCTACGAGAATCCGCGCCAGATCCGCCGCCGCCTCCTCATCCTCCCTCCCTCCCTCCCTCCCCGCGCCCAGATACCCACCGCGCGCCCCCCCTCTCCGCCCAGATTCGCCCGCCTCTCCCAGTTCGCCGCTTCCTCCTCCCTCACCCCGCCCGCGCTAATCCGCCGCCGCCTCTTCCTCCTTGACCCGCCCGCGTCTAATCTGCCGCCGCCTCTTCCTCCTCCTCCTCCGGCCGGCAATTTCTTTGTATATTTATATATATCTATATATATATACACTATATTATTTAACATACAATATATATATATAATTTAATTAATATATAATAATTTATTTTTATTTTTATTTACTTAAATTTAAACCGTTGATTTGAATTAAGTATAATCTACACCGTTGATTTATTGCTTAAACTTGGACCTTAGATTGATCAAGATCCAACGGTTAAAAATAAAGATATAAATATTATTTTAAATTTTAAATTAAAAAAAAAAAATAATATAAAATCGCGCGTGTGATACACGAAACGCGTCGGGGGGGGGTATTTGCCCTATTTTTAATAACACAGGGGGGGTAAATTGCTCTTTTTTTTCACATTTCCCTTAACACATGGGGGCAAATTGCATTTAACCCTTTTAGTTTTAGTCAAATTTAATGCATAATTGGGAATATAGTGTAAGGAGAGAAAGGGAATATTATTACAGATCGGAACCGATCAGCCAATCAAAATTAAAGAGCTCGCAATAACACGAAATACTTTCTCTCTCTACATTCACTTCTCCGACTTCCGATCCAGAGAGAGAAACTCAATCATCAGCCATTTTAATCAACACGAAGCGGCAAAAATTCCAGGGAGAGGGAGAGGGAGAGGGAGAGCGAGAGAATTAGCTTGCTTTGTTACGATGATTTAACTGATGCGTGAATCTCATTCAATGGTTTTCATTGATTCATTTGCAGAAAGTCATCG
This sequence comes from Sesamum angolense, assembly GCA_034509725.1. Taxonomy (NCBI): domain Eukaryota; kingdom Viridiplantae; phylum Streptophyta; class Magnoliopsida; order Lamiales; family Pedaliaceae; genus Sesamum; species Sesamum angolense. The sequence goes on along the minus strand of JACGWL010000001.1, from coordinate 6,055,377 downwards.
TACATGTATATAGATACAGGAATGGGGGAAGCAACCGGAAACCCTAAGGTTAGTGGATTTGTTCGGGATTTTGCGGAATAGGGATTTGAATGCGGTGGAATGCATAGCTCCGGGGGAAAATCAGGATTTTTGAATAGCCTTGGTGGGGGATCTGATGGTGAAGAGTCCGTTGACATTTTGTAGGAAATTTTTAGACCCGTTTTATTCAAGGAGTGTGTGCATTGATAATATTTGGGGCAGGGGTGGCGGTGGTGGTGCGAGCGGTCGTTTGTTGAATTGGAGGAGGGTAGAAGGAGGAAGAGGAGGGTAGTGGCGGAGGAGGAAGATGCAGCTGCACTTCTCACCTAGCATGAGAAGTATAACAATATCTTCGAGCAGCAATGGAGGAAATGGCAATGGGGGAGTCGGAGATTTGATGAAGATCAAGGTTGCAGCTCGCCACATTTCTTATCGGACGCTCTTCCACACCATTCTGATACTTGCGTTTTTGTTACCGTTTGTGTTCATTCTCACCGCCCTCGTCACACTTGAAGGTGTCAACAAGTGTTCCACGTTCGGTACTTACCCTCATTTACCTTCACTAGCTTTTTAATTGCTATCTTGTTGACATGATTGGGTTTTATAAATGATTTTACTGTCTGATTTAGTTTTACATAAATTGAGATTATTTCCTGCAATTGGTTTAAAATGATAATTTGGTTGCAACTTCTGAAGTTTTATGGTTGATGTGGGATTTGAATTATGATTTGTTCTGTTGACGCTAAGATTCTTATGAGCCTATATATAATAGGCAACCTGAAGTCGTTTTAAAGAAGCTACTTATTGATGTGAATAGAGTTTCAACATCAACCAACGAGCCGGAAAGGTTGTGCTTTTGGGTCGTATTTGCTGCCTCGGTTCTGCAATTTTCCACAATTCAGGTCTTGCCAAGAGTAGCAAGCCTTAGTTTCATTTTCTTCTTACAAAATATTTTGAAATTGGTTTTACTTTTAGGAAATATCATTTCGTTCTCTTCCGTTGGGGCAAGCCGTCAGATCATTGAACACCAAATAAGAATTTCTTCTAATGGCTTAAAGCTTGAATATCTGTACTGATCTACCATACAGTAGTAGACGAGCTGATCCTTTTGCTAACTTGCATGTGCTATATGGGCTTATATCTTGTGTCTGCATGTGTATGTTTAAAGCATTACCATGGAGGTGCGACCCATGTAGAAGCAAACTTGTCTTGCACCTTTACAAACATTATGGTTGTGTGTTGCAACTGAATACAAGAGAAAAAGAACAAACTGCAGAACTTCAGTATAATTCTCAATCATGCGTTAGAAACTCTGCTTATGAATATCCCTTATCTATGCCGCCACATGAGACTGTTACAAGGCTCCATCAAGTTCTTCCTATTAGTGTTGTCATTCCTCTTTTCATTTGGAATCACCATCGATCGTTATCTGTGGGCTTCTAATTTTTCTGTCTTTCGCAATAAATGTTCTTCCACTCTTTGGTTCAAAGTGTCCTTTCATTATTTTTGTTATTTTGCCAACACAATAAAGATTTTTGGTTTCCTCCGAGTCACCTTCTTGCCTTTGAGAATTGTCTAATTTCAAAATCAATTGCCTCCAATGTATTTCTAGGAGAGCTAAAGGTGCTGGACCATATTAGTCTCTCCTTTAGCTCTCATTTTGACACTTTGTGCATGCTCTGAAACTGAAATACCTGGGAAAAGTTTCTTCTCATACAAGAATTAATATTTTTCCTTTTGCATGATAGTGGGGAGGCCTTTTATGATAGATACGAGCCAGTCGGGCATTTGCTTCTTGTTTCAGTTTGTTTCTTTGCCATTTGCATTGGTTTGGTACCAGAATTCTTTTTTAGTTTTTATGACTTATGATAGTTTACTATCTCTAGAGCATATTGTTACGATCTTGTTTTCAATATTATGCTAAATTGCAGGTTTCTACGTGAATGAATGTGTGAGAGAAACTGATAAAAAGAATCATTAGCTTCGTGTATGGACCTACTTACTAATGTTGTTTTATTGCCAACCGATATATGTAGCACTTTCTTTTCTTATGTGCACTGAAAAAGTTGGGTCATATTTGGAATTTTATGGTTTGAAATTTGCTTTACTATCTATTTCAGATTGTTTAGGACGACGGTTGGGGCCAAAGCTTCTTGGAGAACGGATGATTCTGGGGTAGAATTCTATTATTATCTTCTTTGACACTTGTATCAATTTGATTATGTTGTACTGCATTACTAACAAAATTAGTTATCAACAACACAGTTCTGGCAACACCCTGAAACTTTATTATTGTTGTTACTATGACAGAGGCTGGTCAAGGACTTTGTTAAAGTCCTGAATCAAGTGAACTCTGAGAAGGTCCCTGATAACGTCAAGCTCCCAGACTCTTTTAGTCAACTTGTTTCTGAAATGAAGAACAACAAGTACAGTGCAAAGGAGTTTGCATTAATTTTGAAAGGAATGGTATGTGTTCCATGCTCATTGTCCTCTGTCTCTGTTGATAAATTCACTTATATTTTGTTGTATTTCACTACCCTTATGTCCATTATTTTAGCTGATTCCACATATGTGGATTGTGGGGGAAATGCTTCTTACTTCTGTTCAGCTTTCTCTTTGATCTTCTAGACTCAAACCTGATCCATCTGGTATAGTAACTTTTCCATTTGTTTGACGTTAAGTTTCCATGTTGATCTCTTTGATAAACCATATATTTAATTGAATAAATTTATGGAAAAGGGAGGGGAATATTTTCTGGATCCGCAGTTTTTAACTAATTGTTGATGGGGCCCTTCCATTCAGGCATGCTAGAAGTTAATGTTGGAATACAACATGGGTTGGATGAAACTTTTGTCTTAATAGGCCATTTGTCATTCAGTTGGAAATCTGACATCATGTGACATCCAGTATTCAGAATTCTAGTTGTTTATAAGTGAAACAAAAATTTGTTTTACCATTTAACTCATTACATAGTTCTGTAGTTAAAGATCGATGCACACTCCACATTAATGGCCTAATCTTTCTTGCTATGGCATAGAAGTGTTTTCTCCAGCAATTTGAATTGGCTGTTGAAAAGAGCTGAAGTTGAAGGCTGAAAAACTTTACGTGAAGTTAAGGCAGCTGCACCATTATGGTGATCCAGATAGTTTATGTTCTCAGATGATGTGCTATGACAAGATAGAAATGAAATGTGCAGTGGAAAAGTATGATCCTCTCATAATTCTGATATACAGAGGCTTCTAAATAGCAATAATTTTATGGCTTAAGAAAAAGATGTTTTCCCCCTTCATCACATTTTGTTGAAGTTACAAATTTGTTTTCAACATCTTCTGCTATTGTGAGAACAGGACTATTGCCTTCCGGAGACGGTTATAATCATTGTGCGCCCCAGTAGTGTGCCACAATATTAAGTCTGCTTATTAGATTTTCCTAGGCAACTTTTTCCAGAAGTAATTCTCTTAGTTTGAATATCATCTTTTTGCCCAACAGATGGAGAGATCTGAAAGGGAGATCCGGGAGTCCAAGTTTGCAGAGCTAATGAATAAACACTTTGCTGCTAGTGCAATTCCTAAGTCTATTCACTGTCTCTCATTGAGGTTGACCGATGAATATTCTTCCAATGCTCATGCACGCAGGCAGTTACCTTCCCCTGAGTTGCTTCCTTTGCTTTCGGACAACTCCTACCATCATTTCGTGTTGTCAACAGACAACATTCTTGCTGCTTCAGTTGTTGTGACATCTGCTGTCCAGTCATCTCTAATCCCTGAAAAGATTATTTTCCATGTGATAACCGACAAGAAAACTTATGCGGGCATGCACTCATGGTTTGCCCTAAATCCTATGTATCCTGCTATAGTTGAAGTAAAAGGTATTCATCAATTTGATTGGTTAACAAGAGAGAATGTCCCAGTTCTTGAAGCCGTTGAGAACCACAATGGGATACGGGATTACTACCATGGAAATCACATTGCGGGGGCCAATCTTAGTGATACAACCCCACGGACGTTTGCTTCAAAATTACAGGCTAGAAGTCCAAAGTATATCTCATTGCTCAACCATCTTCGTATATACCTTCCGGAGGTAATCAGTTGGAATTGAGCATATACATATCAATGTTGTATATTTTTTCTGTTTTTTTTTTTTTTTTTTTGTTATTGGATTTATTTTGAAATGTCTTATGATAGTTGAGTATGTCTGCTGTCTACATTATGAAATCATCAAGAGTAAAATACAGATATGCCATTTGACAAACTTCAATCTGTTAGCATTTTCAGCCTATATAAATCTGCTGGTGAGTTTGGATGGAAACAAATAATTCACTGGAAAGCCACAGCTAGCAGGGGTAAAATTGTATGATCCAATTATATGAGTAAATTGAGACAAATAATTTAGTTCCCCGAATAATTAGCTCCTCCAGATGAACCTTGGATTTTTGATATTTGAGTCGTCAACTCTTCTTCGTGTTAATGAAAAAATTAATTTGTTGTCCTTCAACTTATTTGTTTATTTGAATTGCAAGTTCTTATTTAAGAGCTTTTTTCCTGTTAATCAGGAGAAGAGGTTGACTGATCCATGATTTATGGATCAAACCTTGTTGGTTAAGTAGATTATGCTTTTCATGTTTGTGTGAACATCCAGTGTTTTCCTGGCACATGGTACGCATGGTTTCATATTCAAAACTAGTGTATTTTGTCAGATTACAGCTGGGATTGAGAATTGGTTCCGTATTTATCTTGTCTGACCTGGTCTACAGTCTAGCACTTGTCATTCTTATTCAAGGCTGAGAATATTTGTTATGTTATGCAGCTCTTTCCAAACCTTGATAAGGTGGTTTTCTTAGATGATGATGTTGTAATTCAACGTGATCTAACTCCTCTTTGGGAAATTGACCTCAATGGAAAAGTTAATGGAGCTGTTGAAACTTGTAAAGGCGAAGATGAGTGGGTTATGTCTAAGCGGTTCAAGAACTATTTCAACTTCTCCCATCCACTTATATCAAAGAATCTGAATCCCGATGAATGTGCATGGGCATATGGGATGAATATTTTTGACCTGCGTGCATGGCGAAAGACAAATATCAGAGATACTTATCACTCGTGGCTAAAGGAGGTACATTTAAGTTTCTCCATCTAATATATTTAGTCAGTTATCTGTCTTATTGACTCTTTGCATGGTTTTTATTTATATATAACTGTTGTTTAGTTCAAAAAAGGGCTTTCTATAAAGATTCACCTTCTTTATGTGCAAGCATTGCAGATCCCTTGCGCAGCTTTTTACCTGTGTATTCATTATAGTCACTACTGTGCAACAACTACTTTATATCAAATTATCAATAAGTGCTAAAGGAGGGTCACGTACTTGTTTGTGTTTTGGTTTCCGTACAATAGTATTGCAGATCCTTGTGCAGCTTTTTACCTGTGTATTCATTATAGTCACTGCTGTGCAACAACATCTTGTATATCAAATTATCAATATGTGCTAAAGGAGGGTTACGTCCCTGTTTGTGTTTTGGTTTCTGTACTAGCACTGGACAAGAAATTTTTGGCTTTCTTATGTTTTAGACTGTCCATGTTCCTGTTGAACCGTACAATCAATTAATGAGGTTCAAAGGTGCATGTTTGTACATATCACCTTACTAAGCTGCTTTAACAAGTCCTACATTGTTGATGAGTCCAATTTTAATATGTCTGCTTGTCCCCTTTATCTTTTATGCTTGTACTTTCTTACTCGGGTTGTTTTTTATGGCAGAATCTGAAATCAAATCTGACATTATGGAAACTTGGAACTCTTCCTCCTGCTTTGATTGCATTCAAGGGTCACGTTCACCCAATTGATCCGTCTTGGCACATGCTTGGGTTGGGCTATCAGAATAAGACCAAAGTTGAAAATGTGAAAAATGCAGCGGTGATTCACTTCAATGGCCAGTCAAAACCATGGTTGGAGATTGGCTTTGAGCATCTCCGCCCATTTTGGACCAAGTATGTTAACTACTCTAATGATTTTATTAGGAATTGCCATGTCTTGGAGTAGTTATCAACCAACGCCGACGTGCACCATTGAAATTATGGGACAGAGGATGTAATATTATGGGTCTATGCTTTAAGTCTCTTAGGCAGGTATCTATATCTCAATATTTGGTTCCGCAAACTCGAAAACCTGTTCAAACGGTGACATGTGAAATCCGGATTTTGCTGCCTTGCCGCCATTTCCTGAAGAAGACGTCATTTATTGCTAGGCTGGGCAAGAGAATCATTCTTTCAGTCTGTAAAGTAGCAATCTTCATCTTTGACGTTATTTTTTGACCTTCATCATGGGGTCTCTCACCTGTTTCTTAGAGCTCAGAAGGGAATAATGGTATTTTGCACGAGAGGACGGACAGAGACGTAGGATTCAGGTCCTCTGTAAGGTTCCCACTCTGGCCCCATTGGCCATATAGATTATTCTTTTCCCTCTATTTGTTTTCATTTTCTGTTCAGATTTTTGTTGCAATTCCCCATTTTTTTCTTCCTTTTTTTTTTTAATTGTTCCGCTGATATTATATGGTCATCCCGCTATTCTCTCTCGGGTAGGTTGTGGAGGTTAATACAGAAACCTGATTTGAGTTAGGGAAGAAGATAGTTTTTACATGTCAGCTATATCTCTTGTGTATGATCCTGTGTTGCTACACATTTTTAGATGTGCAGATTTCTTTTTTGGAAATTTTACAATTCAATACCAATCTTGTATACATATTTGTTGCTTAAATTGCTCTCTGATTTCTTCACTTCTCTCAACAGACGTTAGAACATAAATGCGATTTTGGTCTGTTTGTGGTTGTTTTCTTGTTGTAGTGCTTGTGTCGTTAATTACCCAAAAAAGTTACAATTGGCTCCCCCATCCAAATTAATTATTTTCATTGAAACGAAACAAAGGAAAATAATAAACTAACATAAAGTTTACATTTGTGGATTTCAAATGTATAACATTTTGATTATAAAGCGTGGCTTTGCTGTGCAAAACAGCCAAAGATTGTCTTCCCTCAAATGGTTGCAACTGGGAGTTGTCTTGAAGATGATTTTTTGTTTCAACCTACAATTGTTATGCCTGGACTCGACCAAGAATTTTTGACGGGTTGAATCTTGGATTTTGACAAAACTCGATCCATTGTCATTCCTAAATAATGACTTTAAGTTCGTTCATAACTAATCAATTATTATAATACAATGTTGACTTTTGTATGAATCAAATATGAATCAATTTGCAAATGATAAAAAAAAAAAAAAAAGTTCCAGTAACTATTTCAACTAATCTAACTACTGCCGGTTAAAAATCATCTTCTTTTTTCTTTTTAAAATTAAATAAATCTGTGCATAGAGTTAAGAGTTAGGGCAAAATCCAAGACTTTGAAAACTCCAAAAAAGCATTCTTTATTCTGATGGTGATACCTGACTTTCACTAATCAATTTCATTAGCATATTTAATTTATGTGTTAAATCCTGCATTCCACGCCTTAGCCGCTACTCCCCCACCCTTGTTTTTCTTCCTACTTTTCATTTGTCTTGGGTTCTTGAAAATTCTTGAAAAGGAGAAGAAGGAAGAGGATACCGGATCAAGTAAGTGTAATCTTGCATGATTTTTCATCTTAGATTTTACAGAGATATGAAAACCAACGAGGAGTGTTAATGGGTTTTCGTGATTGTTTTGGCGGGTTTTGACTCTTTGATTGATTTGAAGTGGTAAATGTTTGAATGAGTTCTGTTAAATTGTCAAAAAACTAAAAAGAAACCATCTCGGAGTTTATTTCTACCTTTTTGGGTTGGTGGGGTGGGGGTCTTTTTCCTTAATTGGCTTTATTTTCATTGTCTTTTAGTATCAAAGTGGTTTTATATCAATTTATCAATGTATTCTTGATAAATAATTTATCATTATGTTGACATATTGTAGTTGAGTTCAATGCAAAATCATATCTCAGGAACACAAAATAATATGAAGTGTAGATGGCCACTGTGAATCACCACATAGAGCAGCTTTTCACGATTGCTTGGATTCTTGATTTTGCATGAAGCAAGTGAGGGATTGAGGATTGGTTTATTTGAGGAGGTCTCTGTTGAACTATAATTCTGGATTAATTTGATGATGTCTGAAGCACAAGATCGACTTGAGATCAAGTTTAGGCTGACCGATGGATCAGATATCGGCCCGAAAAGCTTTCCGGTGGCTACAAGTATTGCAAGCTTGAAGGAGTATATCATAGCTCAGTGGCCTAAAGGTCAGACAGAATCTAATTACCTCCTTGTGTAGTTCTTGATGCAACTTAATTTGTAGCCATGATTCATGTATGATGAACATGAGCAAACATTTTGAATGTCAATTCCTAGATTAGCTGATTAGGTTCCTTAGAATCTGATGTTTCTTGCATTCTACTGTGTTATCTCTCTGCTGTGCCGTGGAGTAAATACTGCAAGATAGTGCTGCTTTGCCTGTTCTGATTACTTTTAGTTATTACTCTTATGCTACAGATCCTAATATACGTCTTTTAAACAGAGAAAGGAAACATCCCACGGACTATAAAAGACGTCAAGTTAATTAGTGCAGGAAGAATACTGGAGAACAACAGAACAGTAGGGGAATGTAGGAGCCCTTTATGTGATATTACCTCAGGAGTCATGACCATGCATGTTGTTGTTCAACCGCCACCAATGGAAAAAGGTCTGATTTATTACCACACTTGACTGTGTATCTGTGATGATTATGACCACCATTGTATGTAATTGGTTTCATCCTGCCACATATGTTGCCTCTTGTTCACCATCAGTAATCTTTTTACATGAAACAGAGAAAAAACAGGCAGGTGGCCATAAGCAGATTAGGCGTCGATGCGTGATATTATGACGAGAGGTTCTTGATTCAATTTGATTTGAACGTGTTGGTTGAAAACGAACTTGGTTCTAGTTTCTTGATCAAGTGCTGGGATTGGCAAACGCATCAGTTGACTGGTAGATTTATTGTTTATGCAAAGAAAGTGTGGAAATGCATGATACAAATATCCCTTAGTTTCCAGGTTCACACGTTGCCCATTTCACAACCACATACATAGCAGAACTTGTTACTGTTGTCCCAGATTATATTGCTGAATCCATGGGTTTATTTCAATTAAAGATTTCTTCCCCGTATCAAGAAAATGCTGTGTTTGAACATTAGAATGCTGATGGAAGAGTGGAAGTGAAGCATTGAGTTCCTGTGTTTGCTGCTTTTTCCTTTATTGAAGAAAGAATGATGAGATGAAAGTGAAGTGATTCCACATGAAATGTTTCTCACTTGGAACAAACAAGAGATTGTTGCTTTGGGTGGAAACTTGGAATTGGAAGAGATGCTCTCAGAGAGAATCAACCTAAAACCACTGCTTTCATCACCAAATTTACCTCCTTTACACCCTGTATTCTATCTCTCTATCTTCTTCTTCACTCGAAAATTAAGCTCCAAAGCACGGAGGGCATATATTTATAGGTACGAGTAAATTTTACGATTTCATGTAAACTATTAGTACAGTTTAACTGCGTAATTTATGGTGGATCTGTATATACTTAAATTAAAATCAAGTTGGATACAACCCGAATGATTTATGCACAACTTCAAAACCTATTAAGATATAAAAATTACAAGTAAAGGTATTTAGTCATTTCAAATATCCAAGTGCAATCTCGTTTGTGTTTTTTTTTTTTTTTTTTGTTAAATGAGATCTAACTTCTTCAAAACCCTAATAAGCAAACCTTAAAATTTTTACAAAGAAATTATAAAATCTTAATCGTGCACTTTTTTGTTGTTGATAGTAACGTGATATCGATTTTATTAATAAATGGGTTAAAAGCAGACACCCCACAACCTTTGGGTCGTTTTGCACTTTGCCCCCCAACCGTTTTTTTTTACAAGTCACCCCCCAACCTTTGTATTTCATAGCACTTAACTTTTTTTTCTTTTTCGGCGAATCTTGGGGGAATTCCCTTGTGTGGAATGCACGCGATTTTAGGCTTTTTTTAAAGGATATTTAAATAATTTCACCTTATCCCCTCCCAAAATTTCTTCATTCCCCAAATTAAAATTCTTGACCTAATTTTTTCATGCCCCAAAATTTAAAAAAAAAAAAACAAGAAAATTTGAAAAAATCAAAAGAGGTGTGGTTGGGCTCTAAGGGAAAGAGGCCAAAGGTCGGGTGGCTGTAAGAATGGGGGGCTTTGTAGCGGCGGAGGGGTTCGCGCGACTTGAAGGGACAAAGAGGTAAAGTCTTTTTTTTTGGTTGGGGGGGGGGGGGTGGGGCCTGCGAAGTGGGTGAATATGGTTGTGCAACTGATAAGGGTGGCTGCAATGGTGGATGAATAAGTTGCAGCGGTGAAGGTGGTGGCAATGGTGGAGGAATATGATATTGAATTTTTTATTTTTTTTTCTTTTTCTGATAAAGAAAATCCATTTGTGAAGGGGGTGGCTGCAACGGTGAAGGAGGTTTGCTGTTGCGAAGGTGGTGGTGTAGCCGTCGGAGGTGGGTGTCAGTGGGAAACGATGAAGGAGGTAGGCGGTGGCTTGAATGGTGAAGAAGTTGAACAATGGAAGTTTTTTTGGTTTTTTTTAATTTTTTTAAAATTGATATGTGAAATTATGATTTTTGCCCAGCCCTAACTCGCCCAAATGTGCGTGCATTTCACGCAACGGAATATTCCAATTAGATTCGCTTGAAATCGGAAAAAAAAATGGTTGGGGGGCAAAGTGCTACAAAAATAAAAGGTTGGGAGGTGACTTGTAAAAAAAAAACGGTTGGGGGCAAAGTGCAAAACGGCCCAAAAGTTGGGGGTGTATGCTTTTAACCCTTAATAAATTGATATTATAATAAATTCATAATTAATGTGAGAAATACTTACATAGAAATTCAAATTCAAAATCTTTAATAATTTATTTACAAGATCTCAACTTCAATTATTGGACTAAGATAAATGTTATGAGTGCATTGAGGGATAAGTTTTGATAAAGGCAAGAGTAGTGTTACGCATGGTTGCAGTTAGATAGAAGCGGACAAGATCCTCATCCTACTAACCGGTCCATAAGACCAAAATCTAGGAGAACCGAGACATTCACACGCCGCCACGTGTATGAACATGGTACAGCAGTACCAATTTCACCGTCCACTCTTGTGTAACCCAAGCAAAATCCTCACATCCCGAACAATCTAATTTAGCTTCACATACGTTGTTAGTTTCCCTGGAACCTCCCAGAATACGCTATTGTCCTCCTTTTAATTAGAGTATAGTGTAGTATCTCGCCAATCTCATTGCTGCTACCCCCCAAATCTCCCTCTCAGTCTGCGTCCGAGGATTCCGAAAACCTGCTGTAGTGTAGTGAGTGAGTTGTGTTTATTGATGGCCTTGGCGTCGTCGTTCGCCGCAGTTCAAGTTAATGTGCCGCCGGCGGATTGCGCGGTTGGGACCGCGTTGTTCTCTCGCCCGCCTGTTTGTGTTAACTTCTCCAACAAACCAGGAGGTTTAAAACCCCTTATTTCGTTGAAACTGAGGCGCAGGGATGTGGGTTTTGCAAGGAGATCGGACAAATTTACTAGGAGTTCTCGCTCATTCCGTATACGTTGCGAAGCCGCTGCCGGTGGAAGAGTGAGTTGATTGTGATTTTTTTTTTTTGTCGTTTTTGATTTGTTTGTTAAGGAGATTTGCGTAATTGGGTGCTTTGAATTCATTGTTACTGCAGATTACGCAGACGGAATTTACTGAAATGGCATGGCAAGCGATCGTCGCGTCGCCTGAAGTGGCGAAGGAGAACAAGCATCAGATAGTGGAGACTGAGCATTTGATGAAGGCTCTTTTGGAGCAGAAGAATGGGCTCGCTCGACGGATATTTTCCAAGGCTGGTGTGGATAATACTCGACTTCTTGAAGCTACGGATAAGTACATTCAACGCCAGCCAAAGGTAGTTCATTTGGTTTATTGTAATGTTGATTTTGCTCCTAGTATTGTTACTTTTTATTTAGCTTATGCTTAAATCGCGTCGACGAAATGGAGGTGTTCATTATTTGATCCGTTTTATAGAATTACTCCATTTGACATGCTTCCACCATTTCTTTATTTTTCTATCACGGGTTGTGTAGAAATGTGTGCTTTTTATTGAACATAATATATGTGCTCAGCAATGCAGTGGAAAACAAAAGTGTCTGCAATTGTTGCTTGCCTTTTTCTGCTAAAAAGATTCATTGTCAGTTGACACTCATGTCCAGGACCTATTCTAAGAATCGGAAATGGAAATAGTGGTTTGTTATACGGGCTAGCAGCTGTCAGTTGAATGGTGTTACTATTGAAGAAAGGAAAAATTGCAAAGAATGTGTGGTTTACCTAGTATAAACATTTTGGGTTAATTTCTATGTTTCTACTGATTATGATATTAAGTGACTTGATAATATATGACACACATATGATCTTTGTAAAACAACCAGGTTATTGGTGAGTCGGCTGGATCAATGTTAGGACGAGATCTGGAAGGGCTAATACAGCGAGCCAGGGAGTACAAGAAAGAGTTTGGTGATTCATATATCTCAGTGGAGCATTTAGTTCTTGGTTTTACACAAGATAACCGATTCGGGAAGCAATTATTTAAGGATTTTCAACTTTCCCCCAAAATGCTGAAAGATGCCGTTCAGGCAATAAGGGGACATCAAACAGTTATTGACCAAGGTAATGATTTCCTTTCTTTGAGCTTATATACTTTGTTTATATTTTCCCTTGCTTGTTTTTCCTTCTTGTATCCCTTTGAGAAAGGAACTGTGATTGTAACATGTTTTTCTCCTTGCTGCTATTGGTAATACAGTTTTTACTACAATGGTAAATTTGTCATGCTGGCACAAAGGCAGATTGTTGAGGTGTAGCAAACTAACATAAAGCTTGTGCACCATTATAATATCCACATGAGAAGAAGATAGTTGCCTCTTTATAATAGTCATTAGTGCTTTCATCTAAGTTTCTATGGCCACGGTCATCTCATTTGAGGTTTTAATCAGTTATTTCTTATGGTTGGGGGTGATATTGAGCTTTCTTGTCTGCATCCAAAAGGTTGGGAACTTGTAATTTGCAACTGTAGCTTATGATTTCTGTCAGAAATCAAAATTTTCTTATTTAAGTTTTTTGATGATTTTTGAAAGTGGAAAATAATCATGTTACATCCAAGCTAACATCTTTTGAAACTGATTTTATTTCTTTAATAAAATTGATTACTCCTGCAGTTGAGTCCAAACAGATCTCATTGATGCACTATGAAGTACTCTTTTCCCCCCGATTGTGATGTTAATTTGGAGTTCTGTGTTTGTTTGTTTGTTTGTTTGTTTTTTTGTTTTTTTTGTTTTTTTTTGTTTTTTTTTTTTTTTGAGTATAGCATTGAGCAAATTTTTTCTCCATGGTTATTCACAGATCCTGAAGGAAAATATGAAGCACTAGAAAAATATGGAAAGGATTTAACAGCCATGGCAAGGGCAGGAAAGCTAGATCCTGTTATAGGAAGAGACGATGAGATACGCAGATGCATACAGATTCTTTCAAGGAGAACTAAGAATAATCCTGTTCTAATTGGTGAGCCAGGTGTTGGGAAAACTGCAATTTCTGAAGGGTAAGCTGCATGGGTCTTTTCTACGTTGTGTCACTTGGAGTGGGATGGTTCACCAATTTGCAGTATTTGGTTTGTATGTCATAAATTCTTTCAGTCCTTGCTAATTGGTAAAACATGAAGCATTGACATAACAATTTAAATGAGGCATGGGTGCCTATCAGCATACAGTAATAAAATTCGCAGATAACAGTCTTTTTCGAGAACTAAATGAATGTCAAATATATCAGATTCTTAAGTTTTCACCTGATCTTGTTTTTATTCAAATCCTACCTCCAGCACTCTTCCATTTTTTATTGAATTATTTCAATTCTTAGCTCTAATATTACGCTCAATGACAGGCTTGCCCAGAGAATTGTGCAAGGAGATGTTCCTCAGGCTTTGATGAATCGCAGGGTGAGTAATGTGTACACATATCTATTCAAGGTTGAACTACTCATATTTATCAGGCATCTCGCTCGCTGTGTGTGTTGTAGCTGTGCCTTCCTCATCTTCTTCTTGTATAAAGTCGAAAGTTGAAGCAAATTCCCCTTTCTTAATGTAGTTGATATCTCTTGACATGGGAGCGCTCATTGCTGGTGCCAAATACCGTGGAGAATTTGAAGATAGACTGAAGGCTGTGCTCAAGGAAGTCACTGATTCGGACGGCCAGATAATCCTTTTTATTGATGAAATTCATACAGTAGTTGGTGCAGGTAATGCTTTTGTTAGTTAACCGGTTTGCATTTAACTTTTTGTTGTATGGCTCTTCTGTTACGGTCTTGCTCCGTTTTCTAGCACGTTTCTACTTCAAAGGCTTGTTTGTTAACCTACTAGTAACAGTTGTAGGTTCCTGATTCAGTACATCATTCCACTTTTAAATTTTCTTCCCTTCCTCCCTCCCAAACCCCGCCCCCCGCGGCAGTAGTCTTCAGACTTTAAGAATTTCATGTACTCCAGGTGCAACGAATGGTGCAATGGATGCTGGCAACCTCTTAAAGCCCATGCTTGGTCGTGGTGAGCTCCGGTGCATTGGTGCTACTACCTTAGATGAGTACCGTAAATACATTGAGAAAGATCCAGCGCTAGAGCGCAGGTTCCAGCAAGTTTATGTCGACCAACCTACAGTAGAAGACACGGTCTCTATTCTTCGCGGACTGCGTGAAAGATATGAGCTGCACCATGGAGTCCGCATTTCAGACAGTGCCCTTGTTGAAGCTGCAATTTTATCAGATCGTTACATCAGTGGGCGTTTCCTTCCTGACAAAGGTACAAAGCTTGAACCAGGTGTCCATTGTTAATTTCCTTAAAAAAACACTTATGGTGCATGTCTATTCTCTAACCATTTTGAATTTGTGTAGTTCAAAACAAGCTCCAATCATTTCACATTCTGATTTTTTTTTTTTCCTTTTGCTGCAAATGTTTTCATAATGGGAACATTCAGTTGTTTAGTTGTATAGTTGTCATATCAATTAGTTGCATGTCTTCAATCTTCTTCTGCTGGCTACATAGTAAGTCTGTTAGGTCCACGTCGCCTAATATAGTTTGGAACAGATGGTAGTCATCGAAACAGTAATGTATACTTTTGATGCTTGCTGAATGAACAGATGGCGCATTACTACATAACCTAAGTAGTGCATTTAATGAAAAGATATTTTATAAATGTGTTTATGCTGTGAATCTCAGTATTTTATTTTTTCTCATAAAGTTGCAGAAGTTACTGACTCCTGAATTTATTTATTCCAATTGCAGCTATTGACTTGGTTGATGAAGCAGCTGCCAAATTGAAAATGGAGATAACTTCAAAGCCAACAGCTCTTGACGAAATTAACCGTGCAGTTCTGAAACTTGAGATGGAAAGGCTCTCTCTGACAAATGACACTGACAAAGCATCAAAAGATAGGTTGAATCGCCTTGAGGCTGAACTTTCTCTCTTGAAGCAGAGACAAGCTGAGCTGACTGAGCAGTGGGAACATGAAAAAACTGTCATGACACGCATACAATCTATTAAGGAAGAGGTATGTGCATATTAGTTTGTATCCTTTGTCGTAAGAAGTGCTTTTAGCACTTACTTCAAATATCAATTAATGCCTGTCATTAATAGTAGGTTCAAGCAATTGGTGGAATTATTTTAGCATTTCTAACACAAGTTTTGACAGATTGACAGAGTAAATGTGGAGATCCAGCAGGCTGAGCGAGAATATGATCTCAATCGTGCAGCTGAGTTGAAGTACGGTAGCCTGAATTCTTTACAGCGTCAGCTTGAAACTGCAGAAAAGGAACTAGATGAGTATATGAAGTCTGGAAAGTCCATGCTTAGAGAGGAAGTTACCGGGAATGATATTGCCGAGATAGTTAGCAAATGGACTGGAATTCCTGTTTCCAAACTGCAACAATCAGAGAGAGAGAAGCTGTTGCATTTGGAGCAAGAGCTACATAAGCGTGTTGTTGGCCAAGATCCTGCAGTAACAGCAGTGGCGGAGGCTATACAAAGATCAAGGGCCGGCCTTTCTGATCCTCACCGTCCAATTGCCAGTTTTATGTTCATGGGTCCTACAGGAGTTGGAAAGACGGAGCTAGCTAAGGCTCTCGCTTCTTATTTATTTAACACTGAAGAAGCTCTTGTAAGAATTGATATGAGTGAGTACATGGAGAAGCATGCAGTTTCACGATTGATAGGAGCGCCTCCTGGCTATGTTGGATATGAAGAGGGAGGGCAATTAACAGAGACTGTTCGTAGGAGGCCCTATGCTGTTATTTTGTTTGATGAGATAGAGAAGGCTCATTCAGACGTATTCAATGTTTTCCTTCAAATCCTGGATGATGGCAGAGTAACCGACTCACAGGGGCGCACCGTGAGCTTCACCAACACTGTAATTATTATGACGTCAAATGTTGGTTCACAGTATATACTAAACACAGAGGATGATGAGGCGCCTAAGGAGATGGCTTATGAAACTATAAAGCGAAGGGTAATGGAGGCTGCAAGATCAATCTTCCGACCTGAGTTCATGAATCGTGTTGATGAGTACATAGTATTCCAACCCTTGATCGTGATCAGATCAGCAGTATCGTTAGGTTACAGGTTAGTCTTTCCTCTTCGATCATGAAGTTATCAATTATCAACTTTAGACTCTGCTGCACAATGTCCACTAGCACATTACAAGAATCTCTTAGTTTACAACTATAATAACAATGCTGAACAACAAATGCCAGAAGCTTTGCCTTTTCTAATTTTTATAATGAGATTCACAGTGATTCAACTTGTAGGAATTATTTCATGTTATCATAAGTTAAAAAAACTCGGGATTTTTCTAGTCCCTTTAACTTTAACATGCCTATACTTTTCCCTCCTTATGGTTCATTTCCTTTTGAGTCTAGTTGTTAACTTCTTGAAGAAGTTTGTCTAGTGGAATTGTATTAGCCCCACTAATCTTTTCAATGTGGTTAAACAGTTGGAACGGGTGCAAAAGAGGATAGCAGACCGAAAGATGAAGATCCAGGTAAGCGATGCTGCAGTTCAACTCCTAGGTAGTCTCGGCTATGATCCAAACTATGGAGCGAGGCCAGTGAAGCGGGTGATCCAACAATATGTCGAAAACGAGCTTGCCAAGGGAATTTTGAGAGGTGACTTCAAGGATGAGGACAGTGTTCTAATAGACACTGAAGTCACAGCTTTTTCCAATGGTCAGCTACCCCAGCAGAAACTTGTCTTCAGAAAGTTGGGGTCAGGCTCAGATATATCGTCTGAAAGCCGAGAACCGTTTCCACAGGCAACTTGAGAACGCTTGCGGTTCTAGTGTAAAGATTATGTAATATTTTCTTGTCTGCTCCACTCCAATTGGTTTAGGCAAGATAAGGAATATATGACACTCCTATTTGAGTATACTTGTTCATAAATTGGCTGTACACAGCCTTTCTTCAATTACAAGTTAAAAATAATAAATTTTGATTCGTTAATTTCTTTGAGTATCCTTTGGTATCATCACATATTTCTGCAATACTTCATTGTCAATACATTGCTTCTGAAGAAATCTTTTGATGCATTTCTAGGAAGAGAGGAGAATACTTTTCGGCATTGCCTTGCAGAGAATCAATCTCAGTAGAAGTCAAACATGAAACAATATCCATCGAGCACACGAAGAGAGGAATTCCTAAGTTAGAAGTCAAATGTTGTCAACTAATAGAGAACAAAATTAATGTCTTATACTACATATCCTCATCGCAAGTCAGTTCATTACTGGAATTCATTCATCATACAGAATAGGTACAGGGTTTTGCAGAACGACATTGTCAAAAATAATGGTGAAGACAATAACACTTTGCTATCCTGCTAATAGGAAGAAAAGTTTCCACAGCAGCACCTTCGAGTAAATAGGATCCCATCTAGCAAAAGTGAGTCTCATAACCTGCCTGTCATCTTGAGCCACTCAATTCTGTTCTGCGTGCAGCATCCACCACAATTCCACAACCTAATTGCGCATCAAATTCTTTCGTAAAACGCAGTGGCTGGCGAAAAAGAGTAATTATGATCAGGTGACATGCAGAAAAAAAAAAAAGCAACACACACAACAGTATCGTCCAGGTCCTGTTACGTCCATCGAGAAGTGTTCTCTTAGCGACTGTAATCGAACATCTTGTATTCATACTTTCAGATGCAATATGCAAATGCTATCTTCTAAGAATGATAATACAAAAACAGAAAATGGGGTCGAGGCAAATTAGATGAGTTCTGGTTTTTACCAAATTGTCACTCTTCAGATGCTTCATCTGTATCAGACAAGGGCAAGAGGGTACAAATCCCAAGTACATGGCCGTTAAGGCATACGTAATACTCAATGCAATCTTCATAAGCTCCCAGCCGGCAGCTGGCACTTGATGGTATCATCTTTGCTGCCAGCATGTTCCATAGTTTTGCCTTGCAATATGGGCACACCTCTGTTGGATGCAGCGGAGCGCTTCTTTTTATGAGCATTTTCCTGACCTTTGATGTTGCAAAGGATTTAAATATTCCACGAAAAAATCCAATATCGCCTTCATCCCCTTGGTCTAGATGCTCACAAGGATCAGACACATATAAGACATCTGTTCGGCATTGTGGTAATAGAAAGCTCTTCCCTGATGTCCTTGAGAACCTTGTTCGGTAGACAAAGTGACCTGGATGTGAGTACTGTTGAACAATCCATCTTTTTTACATCCGGAACAATATATGAGTAGCTTACCAAGGGCCCTCCAGTTCCCATCTACACTATGACTTCCACTAGACTGCAAATCAAGCATCATCTTAGGAGCTCGTGTCTTGCAGAACTCTTTCCAAAGAACTCGCTTGGCAAGATCATCAAACCATTTGCAAGAACAAGAAAGTGCCGCAATCAATTTAGGGTTCCAATTCAAATGGTTGAAAACTAAGAAAATGATTTCTTCAGTGAGGTGCCCTTTTGTACAAACACAACTTGCTGAGTGAATGCACCGGTATTGCTTTGTGAGAATCATTTTTTCACCTGGCAACAGAAACAGATTTATGTTAAGCATCTCTATCTCATGCTTGTAGATTTCAGCAATACCCATACTGTCAACCAGGCAAGTATTAGTTGCGTGCCGAACTTCCATTAGTAGGAGTAAACGAAGGAGATAGAAAATTTTCTTTAATAAGAATTGCTGTACAACAGCTTATGTTTGTAGTTCATTTGTTCTTGTAAGCTATGGAAACAGATAATAATTAGACGGAGAGGATAGAATAAAAAGGCACCTTGGCACCACATACGGATAACAAGAACAGAAAGTTCAGAAGCCACCTAGCAACTCATGACGAAGATGCAATATGGTGATAGTCACAAATAACCATATTGCAGCAATGATGAAGTTAATTGACTAATTTATAGAACCTAGTAGCGGCAAACCTACTCAATTCCAGAAGATCTCATAAAGAAGAGCAAGACCAGCACATAAGCACATGTGCTCTAAGAGACACACACAAGAGGTGCAAGCTAGCCACACTCACCCACACAAAGAAAACAAGAGATTTTCTATCATCAGCAACAAGAGGTTATATCTGGTATTAGCAATTTCCATTCTCCTTAGAGAATTTCAAAATGCGTTAGCACAAGAACAAAAATAGGATTGTAGTTTGTGCCATTGTGGATGAACCACAGGTGACGAAATCAATAATCCATTGTATGATTTAAACCAAAAAAAGGAAAACTTGGAGGACTACAAATATAAAAAAAATATCACACATCAAATATGCATTAATTTCTCAGTGGAGAGGACTGAGGAGATCCCTTGCCCAATCGATTTGGTTTCCTCTGGCAGTAGCAGCAAGAAAGATTTCAAAACAACATTTAGATAACCCCCTTTTACTTTTCACCATCAACATGGAAATCACAAATTAATTAGAGAATACTAAGGAAAAGTCAAGACATATAGCAAGAAACGGAAATAATCAACCTAGAAAAGTTTATCCTCGAGTTAAGATACTAATCATTCAAAGAAACAACAAATTTATCGAATTTAACTTACATGCAATAGTCAACACAATCCACATTCATAGCAACAGGACTCACTAATCCACAACCACAAAGCCTAAACTATCTTTGAACCAAAATCCACTCCAAGACAAGTTATCATCCAAAACAATTCCAAAAATTCCATGAAAAAAAATATATAAAACTCAACCAAACACAAATAGAAAGAGAAGAGCCTCACTTCAAAGAAAAGCAACAAATAAACACACTAGATCATGACAAACTTGAAATCAAGACTCGGAAATTCTAAGCTCGGCCCAAACCCAGCACCCTTTTAGCATATGCTCCCCAGTTCAGCTGCATGAACAAGAAAAACAAAGATTTTAGGGATCCGCAAAGGCAAATCTTGAAGCGCACAAAATTGAGAAGGGAAAAACAAAACACCTGATAACATGCAAGAAAATGCTGCAAATATACCTCTTTCTAGAACCAGTTTCGGCCCGGAAAAGAAAGAATCAATCTTGAGCTTGGAGATCTTCAGCACAGAGATTACGCAAAGCAAAAATATTTATGGAGTAAAGAACTGGGCATAGGAGTTGCATATCTAGAACAAGAAAAAACCTTTAAATATATATTTTAGTTGGATGATAAAACCACTGAGCTGTCAACTAAACTCGAAAACAGACAAACCATTCATCTCTTGTGAATGTAATAGATGTAATTTTTTTTGCTTAGTTGGAATTTATAGTGGGCATCTGTTGAGCGTTGTTGTCCAGCCATTGGTTGGTCATTCTTTTTTGGTGACAGTCATGTTATTATGAGGACAGTATGCATGCTAGACAAGCAAGCAACAATAAGGGCTTGTATTTATTTGTTGAAAATAAATGAAAATGATTATTCTTGTTTTTAATATTGTTCATCTCACAAATACTATACCTCTTATTATGTCCAAATATCAACTAAGGGACAGCCTTTTGTATTTTTTGTCTCATTTCATGGTTTGGTTCATCAATATTATTATAGATTTAATTTTTTTATTATACACTAATATTATATTTTAATATATACACATCATGTAAATTAAAAATAATTATTCATGCAGATACCATATATATATAATATAATACAAGATATATTAATTTACAACGAGAGAAATATTGGGGGTGCTTGCAATAGCTTCTTTTACGTTGAAGATAAATTTACACAAAAGATGTAAGTTAATTCGTACTAAAAATTGTGAACGATTTTAAACAAAAATGAAAGGTGAAAATAATTTAAAATTGGAGTGTTTGAAAACACAAATCAATTCTTACAACATTATCAAAAGTTAGGACATAACTATTTATAACTTTTGATTTAAATTAATTTATTTTAAACAGTTCAAAAGCTATAAATAGAGAAAAATCTGTTCACTTTATTTTATAACAATAATAAGGTGATAAAATTTGATTTTAAACTACTGCAAATATTGTTGTCATTTCACATTACCAGTTGTTTGAAATAAAGACTGGTAAGTAATTTTATTTCTTATTAGGATAATAAAAGAAGTATTTATCTAAAACAATTGTTTGTTAATTAGAAAAAAATAACGAGCAATAATTGTTAAGCAGCGGCGTATCATAATCATAATCAAAATCAAAATCAAACTCACACTTGTCTTTAAAGAATGTGGTTTGTGACATTTGAAGAACTGTACAAGATTTTTTTGTGGGCCATTGGTTAGTTGAGCCTAACTTCATCAACTTACACACCTCTCCTCTCCTCTCCTCTCTATCTCATACTCAGTATTGCACATTCATAACTCTACTTTGATTTCTATCCACTAACTTTACTCACTCTCTTGTTCTTGGCAACAGTCTTTTATTTATTTTTATAATAGTCTCATATTGAAATGCATGAATATAAAAAATAAAATAATTATCACTCTACTTCACTCACAGATATATTTTATTTTTCTTTTTGTATGCAAAAAATTGGACGATTTTAATTTCGAGGGGTCAAGAATCAAAAGTTTGGGACGATAGCATTTAAGGATTAGTGGTTATAATATAGGAAAGAGAATAGATTACATAACCTTGGGACAAGATTATGACTCGTCCTAGTCAATTATTGATTGGACAAGTGTTGGGCTACACATATGAATATAGTATAGTTACATAGTTTTAGTAAATTTCCCTGGAGATCTCACCATGATAATTCTTGTGAAAACTGCTGTGCATATTCAAAACAAGCTCAACTCCAAATTTGAAACTTCTTGCTTCAGAGATTATACGAAGTTCTATTTTGACCATAGCATATAGCATGCATGCCCAAAAGATTACAGGGAAAACATTTAAGTTGGTTTGAATTTTGAAAACTGTGGACATAGATTGCGAGCAAAGTCAGTTTGCAAGAACCCATCACAAACAGGCATGTCTTGAAAGGAGCATGTAATTGAAATCTCAGAGAAGCAAGCTGTACAGAAGGTTAGTGTTAGAATGGAATTCAAGCATTCTTGAACTGGAAGGTTTTGGTATGCCCAAGTACTCTGTAGTGATAAGGGAATTACAAAATGAAAGATTATGATGATAACTACGACGTCATCCGATGTATTTAAAGAATGTATAGTTGAAAGCAAAACAAGGCAGGGAAGAGGCAAGAGAGTGTATTCTCTGTTTAATGTAAGGTATCATATTCATCTTAAGTGCTCAAGTGTCGATGAATTATAACTTCTCTAGGACTGATTTAACACCTAATATACCAACTAGCGTCTAGCAAAACCAAACCAAAATTGTTATTGTATCCATACCAAAACAAGCATCCAGAAACAAGAGAAACCGCACAAACCTTGTAAAGTCAAAATTCTAACTCAACCCCAGCTGAAGAAATCTACTTGCATATATGTTTTGCAATATTAGGCACTTGCTAATGTTACTTCTTCACTCACAAGCTCATATTTTCCTCTGAACTCTCAGAAATAGGACAAGAAGTTTCCACCACTCAACCGACAATGCGTAAAGTACGTTTACGCTCATGCAGAGAGATCACTGTTTCAAATGCTCCCACCAAGGCTTTAACCTTGCCTTTCCTGCTTTCAACAAGTTTACTTGCTGTTTCTTCAAGGACATTATTCAACAAGATTTTAACATCTGTCTTCCCTTGCACATCTTGGTGCTTTAAGATAATTTTTCCAGAGCAAAGCTCTGCACCAGCTGCATCGTCCTTGCCTCCATTCCTTTCAAAGATTCTCCTCTTCAAATCAACCTTGCCATCTTCAGGCCAGGCGACTCTTGGCCTTCTAAATCTGAGTATCCTGGTACTGTTTTTGCCCGACTGAAGGTCCACTACCTGTTGATTCCTGAATGACTTCACTGGAGAGCGAGGTTTATGTTCAGAAACAACCACCCGACTCTTTCTTGAAATCTTGTCTTGATTCTCTCTCACAGGTGCTAAAGTGCCGATCTCCATAGACTTCTTGTTGTCAGAGACAAAGCCTTCTTCTGCTTTATTACCACTGGATCGAGACCTCCTAAATATGATTCTCCTGGGAGTGTTCTTTTCTGATGGAAGGTCCACTACCTTTCCACTCCTGAACTTTAACTTCACAGGCAAGCAATATTTATCTTCAGAAAGGACCAACCTACTCTTTCTCACAGCCTTCTTGGATTTCCCTTCACAGGCTGTACATTGCCAGTCTCTACAGATACGATGTTGTTAGAGACAGATCCATCTGCTTCATTACCATTGTGCTTGATCACATCATGCTCTTCTAGAGATGGTGAGTTTGCATGAGACAAAGACTTGGGTGATGATGGAGATAGCAGTGCAGACGCATGATCTTCCGGGATAGATTCCAATGCCCTTTTCTCTGTTCTGATTCTAGGCATCTTATTTTGATTCTCTTTCACAGTCTGTGTGTTGCCTATCTCTATAGATACAGTTTTTTCCAAGACAAATTCAACTGCCTTATTACCATTGTGCTTGATCTCTTCATGATCTTCTTCATGAGACAACAAAGATGGAGACTTTGCATGAGACAAAGACTTAGGTGATGATGGAGATGACAGTGCTGGAATGACATGGTAATCTGGGATGGATTCCAATGAATTGTTCTCAGTTCCTATTCTTGGGGTCTTGTCTTGATTCTCTTTCACAGCTAGTACGCTGCCATTCTCAATACATGCGGTGTTGTCAGACACAAGTTCATCTGCCTTATGATCACTGTGCTTGACCTCTTCCTCTTCTACTTCACAAGACAACGAAGATGCAGACTTTGCCTGAGACAAAGACTTGGGTGACGACGAAAATGACAGTGCTGCAATAGCATGGTCATCTGGGATATCTTTCAACTTCTCTGTTCCCATAGTAATGACCGGTAAGGTCTTCTTAGAATTCTCATTATTGGATGTCTCAGTTGCAGCCCTCTGTGTCCTAGTCCGAACTTTCAAAGGAGACAACAATTTTACTCTTCCAGATTTTCTTGCTATAATGGATGCTGTCTTACTGGGAGAAGATTTAGGGAACAAAGGAGCAGCAGGAGTTACTGATGCTCTCCTTGCAGATGCTGTGGATGCTGTCATTCTTCGGCTATTTTTGACAACACTGTTTAATCTCCCTTTTCCAAGTACATCATCTAAATTGTCAGAAGCTGATGATCGTTTAACATTAACTGATTTTGACTTGACAGAAGAAGAACACTTCAGGTACTGATCATATGTCTTTTTACCTGTTCTTGATATTTTTCTATCAATAGAGTTGGCTTCTTTCACAGGAACTTCAACTTTCTCAGATGGCGATAATATTCTCCGCTTGATAATTGCAGTGGGATGTGATGGAGTGGAATTCTTAGTAGGTGAATTTGGAAGGCAAGTCTCATTACTAGATGAAGCATTTTGCCTTGGGGAACAAACTTTTGCATCCAACGATGCCTTGAATTTTGATGAATAGGATTTGGCATCTGGAGAAGGCTTCACCACACGAGAACGTCTTTCGGTGTCAGCAGAAGGCTCATGCTTGACAACTTTTTCCGTCTTTTGCTTACCCGCAACTACAATCACTACAGGAAGCAGCTCATTTGGTGAAGTTTTCGCAGTTCTTCTTCGCAGAGGTTTCCTCACCTTCTCTCCACATGATTGTCTTCTTCCGAATTTACAGAGATCATGGCAAGAACCAGTTGAAGCTCTGAGATAACGGGGAACCACACAACGACTAACGTTTTCAGAATTGGAGTACACAGAATGTCTTCTCCTTGCATTGTTCCCTGCACGGTAGGAACCAACAGATGCTCTGCGACAAACATTGTTGAGAGAACGTGGATTTCCAGCAGAGTTTATGCCCAGGTTCATGCTGCTGAAGACCTTTTCTTCTGAAGTTAGTAGTGGATCACTACTTCCTTCAGCCATGAAACTGGACCATAAAGGAAATCGGAAAACCCAACTCCTGCAATGGAAAGACAAACATCAATTATCATTGAACAAACGGATAGTTAATCATAAGAAGCAAGAACTGAGAACAACAAGTTTACTGGCAAAAGGCGGATAGATAAACATGAAAATCATAACTATTAGACAAGTGCCAATATGCATCTTGGTTCGGTTTCGTTTCAAACAGAAAGTAAACTAAACGGGAGTTAAATGATTGATCAGTTCTTTTCCTTCACATAATTGTTGCAGAGAAGTAAAGAAGTGACTCAATCAAATACGATGACAGAAACATGATTTCATAAGAAACAACTATATGGAAAAATTCCGTGTTCCAATGGAAACAAACTTTCTACATCCACATAATTTCTAAGCATTCAGCACGTCCAACCTCACCAGCATCCTGCATCATTCATCCACCAGTCACCAACACATGCACTCGAAAATTTCTCGAAACAAAAGCTAGAAAACGTTGAAACAAACAAGAGAGCAATCGAGACCACACTTTTCCTTAGAGAAACCAATCGTTAATCAATAAGGAAACATTCGAGAGAAAATCCGAGCACAAAAATCCACCAAAAGAATCGTAAAAGGGATACAATTCAATCACCCAACGATCACAGAACCATCATAAGAATACCAATCATTAAAAACCCTGCTTCGAAACAGAGGAAAACACCACTAATAAAAATCGAATTTACGATTGCACCTAAATACAACCTCTCAACAAATCCACATACCACGACACAAATCAAAACACAAAATCCAGAACCTATATATTACAGGAGGAAAAAGGGTGTGTAACCCTCTGCCTTTAAATGAAGGCATAAAAGAAACTAAAAGACTTAGGGCGCACCTCTCCCCCCCTAGGCTTCTTTCAGAAACCTCGATTGTAACACTGCTTCACCGTACAAGGAAGGAAAAGCGTAAGCGTTCACAAGGAAATGAATATTCAAAACAAACGAGATTGATATGTATACATATAAGAAGAAGAGGAAGAAGAAGAAGAAGGAGCAGCCACCTTCCTCTGATCAGTTAGTTGTTTATGATCTGCATGCTTGACAGTTTGTGTCAGAATTCATATACATGAGATCGATGGTTTCAGGGGAAAGTTGTTTTTTGGCTTTGCTTCACAGCCACAGGGAGAAAGCGCTACTACATTAACATGTTTGTGTAGCTCAATAATAAAACGCTTTCGCTATTCATCTCTTTAGTTTCAATGCAAAATATTAGTTTTGTTTTATTTTTCATAAAATTCTAAAATATGATTATAACTGTGAAAAGTAAAATTCTTATAACCAAAAGTTTCTCACTGTTTTTCTTTTTTCTTTTTGGGGTAATTTTACTGTTTCGAATTATAAATTAAAAATAATTAAATTTAAAATAGAGGGAATAGTTCTCCCAGATGGAATTAATAGGAGAGCGTCTTTACAATTAGTAGGATGTCTCAGAGCTTAAAGGATTCAAATAATAAGATGTTAGAAACTTATAAGTTCATCTCGAAAAGTAGGGGTCTCAGCTAATTTTTAAAATTTTAATAAATTATTTCAATTTTGATTATATTAATTATAAAATTACCGGTACTAATATTTTATAAGTTTATCCCATTTAAACACTTTGAAAGCTTTTTCTAAAAACAAATCTTTTGATAAATTACAACGAGCTCTGCTGAGGTGTGTCATGATTACAAATACCCACTCATTGTTTGAAAAATTATGAATACCCCTGATTTTTTTTATTAATTATCTAATTTTTGGATGAAAACTTGGAATTGTCAACTTTTGCCTTGTTATATTTTGTTCTTTTTTAAAAAAATTTGAAAAAAGAGCACTTTTGTCAGTTTACTGTTAAAAAATAAATGGAATGTAACAGATTAATTGTTGGATGACCATTAAAATTAAAAAAATATTGATAATTTTTTAAATAACGAGACATTATTTATTATTATATCTCTTAGAAGAAGAAGAAGAAGAAAAAAAGTGACTACAATTTGCCTTAAAATTTAACATCTTAGAAACTCTAAGAACCTTTTACAAAATGTTTTGAAAGCCTAAAATTGATGCACCCAATAGAAGAGTAAGGTTTGAAAATGGGTTAAATTTTGATGGGGATTTGGTTTGAAATATTTGTGCAGCACGTGGTTCAGTTACAACTATATCTATACATATCAGAGAATTTTAGGGCACAAGATTAGAGATTTTTTCAAACTATTGGTAGATTTGTTGAGATGTCAATCGCAATCTGGTGAAACAGCAAGAGCAAGGGCAGCTCTACCTCATTTTGAACTATATATGAACTGCCTCCTGTCCTCCCCATCCTATCTAAACTAATATAACCCATGTCTTTTACATAAAGATTTTTCAGATCATATCACCACAACAATGCTACACTCTGCTTCAGTCTTTGTATCAACTTATAATTGACCACGTCAAATCTCCTTTTCCAGTGCAAATATGATTTTTGTGTCATTTACTTCCTTTTTCAATAATAATTTTTTACATTAAGTTATATCAATATTTCATTTTGATTAAAAACTATATATAATCCGTAGCTTTTAACCACAATATAATTTTTTTTTGTTTAATTATTTATCATGCTAATTATTATTTTTGTTAATTTATTCGTTAACCTTCATAATAAGATTAGTTTTAATATTTAACTGAAATCTGCATTTATATAATCGATTATGAAATTATGACTTCTTGTTGGAATGTATTATGAGTTGAGTATATGATTGTGTGTAATGATGGAGGCAAAGTAATGATGTTGTAAAATGATTGTTTGTTTCTTTTTTAAAATGGGAAGTTGACGTAATGTATAGTAACTTTCAGATAATCCAAAGATCTGAATTGTTCTCATGCTGATCCTCAATAAAATATTGCTAAAACTGCAACTCTCCAAATCACTCTATGATCCTTACATTGTTAGGACAAATTTCATTTAGCACAAGACAACTACCACAACTACATCCTCTGCCACCAAAAATCAAAATCTTCCTACTTGAGATTTAGCATGCCACGCTTGCTTGTTTTATACATAGGAAGATGACATTTCTTGGCAGAACTGAGCTGTACTCGGCACAACATGAATTGATAGATCACTAGCATATCGCATCTTACCAGAAAAATACAAATAAAGATTCTTGCATGGAAGGAACTATTAGACAAGGTAACTTTCACACGACAAAATGAGATCATGTGATTATCTCCCTCATGAGCCAATCCAAACTCGGGTAGGCAAAGTATAGAATGAGGAAAGACGGAAGTGCAAAGACGACTGTGATGAGTATGTACAGGGCCAAGATGGCTGCACTGGCAGGAATTGCATACAAAATTATGAGGAGGAGAATTATGACGAGTGGGAACTTGGCTGTCAAATGGACAAAGAAAATGAGGGACTTTCTCAGAGAGAGATGCACTCTCTCAATGGTGGCAACATAACTGTTAATAAATTGATTACCATCATCACTTGATCCTGATGCTTCAGAATGAGGAATGTATAGGTTATTCCCCGTATGGCTTCCTGCTGCTTTCATGCTTGATTGACAAACTGCCTGATGATCCCCACAGATGGCAGAATGAGACTTCACTCTGTCACCATTCATGCTCTCAAGCATCCAGAGAAGGAAGAAGTTTTTACGAGGAAATTTCAGGTTCCCCCTATAAACCAAACGGAGTGATAAAACATTGCACCATGGGCAGGATATCAGAAGTGGGAGCTGAAGAGGTAAAGTAGGAAATTTGACAACAGCCCATTGAAGTCCTAGGATGCAGTGTTTGCATAATGTATGTCCACACCACAAAACATAAGGTATGTTTTCGACCAGGTTAAATGATTCCCAGCATATTGGGCATTCCAGGGCCTCGTCTCTGCTCGTGATGGAAGACCCTTCATCATCTGAGCAATCTATTGAATATTTTCTCGGCTTCAGAACATCATCCTTCAACCCAATACTTCCAGCTATATAACTGGATGCACAATTCCACATCTTGCAGCTAGAAGACCACAAAAAAATGAACGGATCACCTCCACATCAGTTCCTAAGAGGTCAAGACAAAGAGAAAGTGAATGGCATAGTCATTCAGAAATGTATGAACTATGTATAATCCACTTCAGTCATCAAAATATTTGATATATTTCTTTGCAAGTGAGATAAAATAAATAAGTTACATAAGGTTACATTGGTTGGAGTTATGAATTTCAAATCTCTAATAACGAATACTTTTCAGACTGTTTAGATAATTCTAAATTCAAAGGGTTTCAAATCCTTCAACTCTAATTTTGAACTATATTTTGTTGAATATTAATGGATTTCAAATGCTCTTAATATAGAGTTTTGAAATCATTTCTCAAAATCCTCCCCTCTCCAATTCAAGTGCAACATAAAAGAAACATGTGGAGCAATTTATTTTCTGAAGCCATATACACTAACTGAAAGTAGTTAAACATCCTCCCGTCGGAAGTTCTTAACTTCAAATTCATAATTTCAGAAAATGGGTAATCAACATGAAGGAAACAAAAACAGAGTGCAATCCAACTTCTCCACAATCGATTTTTCATATACTACATAAGTTTCTTAGTGTTATAACTGAAAATCATTTAGAATAATCCTAAGAGAACTGGAATGTGAAAACTCAAGAATAAAATTTGTATTCTCAGTTACCATCTATCAATGGAAATAATTATTTCTCAGTTTACGACAGATGTTCAATCACATTCATAGAGTTTTAATTAAAATTATTGTCCATAAGGAAACACTGCAAACTTAATTCCTAGAAGTTTTTCCTTTTCCTTTTCCTTTCCATTTCAACTATCCTCAGCTTGGTTCTAGATCCAAACAGAGCGTTAAAAGTTGTTCACAGAGAAAAAGTATTGGCCATTTTGACAAAGCAAGTCGACTCTTTAATGCTTACAAGATGACCTAAAAATAACCTGGATCAGCCACAGGCAAGCTGGAAATAATCACCTAACCCATACTTGCCTTAGCATGGAATACACTGAGTGTGAGATTGATGACAATAAGCTATCACGGATTTTTCTTTTCTCTTTCACTTGCTCCTTTATACCCTTGTGAGCCAAACTTCCAACAGAATTTACTAAAGCTAAGTAAACTCATTTTACTAGCTTAGATCGAAAGATGGCAATATGAGTTCCAAGTCAGAAAACTCATTATTTGGAACAACCTTTTCAGTAATTTCCAAGAAGCCATAATCCACACCAGATTATCAATTCTTCAGAAAAGAAACACTTGCATACTGATCTCAATCTAAAAAATTAACAACTGAGTTCAGCAGGGGAGAAAAATACCAATTTACGTCTAAAATGCCAAAAAGAAACAATCGACTCAACCATTTTTCCACAGATCATTAACGCTACTTTTAATTATTACAAAAGCACCGATTCAACAAACAAAACCAAATCAAATAACATACATAACACCAAGCATCAAACAATGAGATCCATGACCCAAAAACCGCATAAAAGAAGAGCGAGAAGGACCGATTTACCGATTGATCGAGGCGAGATCCAGTGGAAAATGACGAAAAATACTCCGAAAAATCGTTCTCTCCCCCAAGTCGACACTGTGTGTGGGGCTCCACTGAGTTATGAGGCTGAGCTTCAACCAACCTCAACTGAATCTTGACTCGAGCTCACTTGGGCTTCTTTTGTCGGGTCGGGTAGAATTTTATTTTTCTAGCGGTCCTTCATCTTTGTCCAAATTGCAATTTGGCCTTTATCCGTTATTTGTTGACGGAAAGAGGCAGCAGAAGTCCAACGACATCGTATTGGGCAAAGTTCTTTTTCCAAAAACCATATATACTTTCTTTTTCTTTTCTTTTTCAAATAAGGAATCAAATAAAATTCATATTTAAAAAAATTGAACTAAATCATTTACTAAAATTTATTTTTCTAGAACATAGATACTACATTTTTATTTAAAGTACTAAAATTAAAAATCGTATAATTGTAGCGTGTTGTACCTTCGATTTTATTGTTTAAGCAAAATTTTTATTTAAATTCTGCTCTAACAATTGTGCTAAAATTAATTATTTATTTATACTAATATAAAAAGAAAATGAATTTCACACTCACAAACAATAATTAAAGACACAAATACACTAAGATCATGTGAACATGTCGGGAACAAAAACAAAGAAAGTCTAGACCGTTCATGTCCACCTCTCTAAACTATATATGAATATCTTTTGTAATACTCTATTTAAGATATTTTATAAGTTCATAAATTTTGTAAAATATTTTTAAAATTTATAAAGTATTATGTTTTAGTTTTTTTTTATAAAATAAAATTATATAGCTTATAAAATAATAGTATTGTCAATTTTGCAATTAATACGTACAAGTTTGGATGAGCTTTATTATATTTATAAGAGAATTTATATGTTCATACTATTTTTTTATTTTATTTTATAAGTTTATTTTTTCAAAAATATTGCTCGAACACTTTTTGATATCCGATAAGCTTTGAAATATCTCATAAGTAGTCTTTTTAAATCTTATAAGCTCGCACATACACTAATTAATTTGACTCGACGTTTAAATAATTAATTAGGAAATAAATGTTTTATTAAATTTCAGAATAATTAATATGAAAAAAAAGTATTATTAATGTCTGTCAAATTCAACCACCACAATGGTCGAACGAGTTTCTTGAAAGTCTTATCAGATAAAAAAGGAACTAATATACAAAACAAAGGTTAGCATTCTAATGCTTAATTAGAAACTTCAATTACCGGGAGGGGAGGGGGGGGGGGGGGGGGAGGGAAGAATTTGAAATAATGTGAGTCGTGAGATAATGCCAAAATAAGTGATGTAGAGTACTTGTGTATAGAAATAAAAGTTAAAGTGAGATTGCACAACTCATTAAAATGAGCAGAGAACATAGTTTCACAAGAGAGAAAATATGGAGTGTGAAGGACCAAAGTGACTTATCTTTTTACTGCAACAAGCCCTCTATTTATAAAGAGAATTGGGACGAGATCTGCATGTTAGTTAGGGCAAGTTGTACATCAACAGAAAGCTTTAGATGTTAGCTTCAATACAGTATCATCCATACCTGATTAGAGTTATTTCTTAGGTGTTATAGCTGTTTGAACGAGTCTTACCCGTCAACATGAGAAAATAGGGAAAGTGGTTAGTAACTGTTTTATCCAAGTGGTCTCATTGATATAAAAAGAGTTAGTTGAAGATCTTTTAGGATGACGTGGCCTCATTGATATAAAAAGAGTTAGTTGAAGATCTTTTAGGATGACGTGGCCTTTGATATATGAAATACAGATGATGTGTCATCTTGATTACACAATGCATAAGCTTACTAATTGTGCTTTATTTTCAAATCTTGCCATATTAGCATAATTTGGATAAAATAAGCTTAATCCCTTTTGTTGTTAGGCCAATAGAGCTTGAGCCTGCCGTGCTAACAAACACGAGCGATTCTTCA
The DNA here is from genome assembly GCA_034509725.1 of Sesamum angolense. Lineage (NCBI taxonomy): Eukaryota > Viridiplantae > Streptophyta > Magnoliopsida > Lamiales > Pedaliaceae > Sesamum > Sesamum angolense. The sequence goes on along the minus strand of JACGWL010000001.1, from coordinate 6,022,435 downwards.
TCTGGGATTTTGAAAAAATAATTAAAAGATATCAATTATTATTTTTTTCTATCAATAATTCTAAATTAATACGATCAACATTGTTTACAGACACGTGTGATCAAATCAATCAAACTTCAATAATTGGTGTCAAATGATGACTTGAAACTAATCAAGACTTTAATAATTATTTTTTTTAATAATAATCTAAGTTTATCCAAAAAAAAAAGTTTAATCATATGTAACAGGTCTCAATTCGATTCCTTTCTTTCTTTTTTTTTTATAAATATGATAGGGTATTAAATAATAGTTCTATTTAAAACTTCAAATTATTAATAAACAATGATTTAATTTGTAATATTCTCAATAATTGGATTGGAAGCTTCCGTATTCACATCACATATAATGATCTCCAAAGCGGCGGCCCATCCCCGGTTTCTTCTAGAAGGCAACAGCTTCCATTGTTTATATATATATATATATTTTTTTTTTTCATGTCCACTCATTAAAAGTGAATATTATTAGAATTTAATAAAAAAAAAAATTGGGGGAAATTGGGCGTACGTAAACATTTATGAGGGGTGTACGGAATAAAAAACGACCACTCTGTTCGAAGCTGCAAAATCCACGTCACATGGACCCCACCTGTCATGTAACGTTCCTCAATCATTCACCTCCCTCAAATTCCCAATTTCTTTTAATTAATTCATGATAAGCATATAAGAAAATATGAAAATATGATAAATAAGTAAATAACTTTTATAAAAAATAAAATAATAAATTATTCTTTATATTTTAAAAATAAAACAATTTATTTTTATTTAAATTATTGATAAGAGGATCATTATTTTATTTTTTTAAAATACAGTGAATAATTTGCTAATTATTTTTATAAGAATTTATTTGCTCATTTTACATATTAGAGGGAATAAATTGCATTTAACTCTAAACATATGTGTATATATATATATATATATATATATATAACTAATATATCGATAATTTCTTTGAATTTGAAAATATCCATAATTTATTGGCTATATATGTATTATTTTCTAATAAAAAGTAAAATTTATATTTAAAAACATCCTAAGTCCACATTATCATAAATTGACATCACCGTCATACTCGACATTCTCAGCTCTAATAAATTTATTACTAAGGCAATATCTGTAGTAGCTTTTATTTTTTTGATAAAATAAATTATAAAAAAATAGCAAGTGGATTAGCAGTGAAAGTTGGAAGTACTTAAAAGAAAAGGTGAAAAGTGAAAAAATATTGAAATTGGAGTGTTTAGAAAAATAAGTATATTTTACATTTTCTGATCAATAATGTATTTACACAAACTACTTCTACTTTTTAAAAATTATATATATATATATATATATATATATATATATATATATATATATTTCTCTAAAAATGTTCATATTTTTACACAAATTACTTATATTTTTTGTTATTATAAATAGTTTTTGTAATTACACAAAAGATAGTGGTTATTTGTGTAAATAATCATACATCAGGGGTTATAAATGTAAGTATCCCTAATATTTATAATATTACCAGTAAGATGAAGAAGTTGGTAGGGGTATTACATATTACTTTTAACTTAAATTAATTTAATTTATGATTGAACTATTGTATTATTTTAAAATAAATAAAAGCTGTTAAATGTTTTATAAATTGGTAATTGACATTAGAAAATCGAAAATATTGTGCCAAAGATGAGGTGATAGATACCAATAAATAGGAATTTTGAAGAATATTGACAAATATCGATGAAATGAATTATTGAGGTTGAGCGCTCACTCAACCCACATCACATGCCCATCACAATCCAAGCTGCTCCGTGGTCGCCACTCTTCATACGACTCTTCAGTTGTGGACAAACTTCATGGGCCATCACAACCAATTAAAAGCGTGTCTTCGATGGGATGGGAGGACACTCATCCAGGGAGTTTTCTAAAATCAAAAAATAAAATAAAAAATAAAAACATAAATTATAGATGAAAAACAGGGATATTTTGTGTAATGATAATAATATTTTGACGGATGTATGTATGTAATTTTATCTGAAAAGAAAGGATGATCTTGTATAACTGATGATGATATTTCTAGTGAGAGTATGTATAATTTTTCAAAATACAGTGATTGAGGGTTGTCGATGTAATTATTTAAAAATAAATAAATATTTAAATTTAAAATGGGAAAGGAGCCGATGACGCAGGTTAGTGCTAAAGTTGAGGGCCCATAATTATAAAATTATGGTTTCAAATTATGTCTGTGTGTGAATTATGTCTATTTTAATAATTATTATTTGTCTACTTTAATGATTTTTTTTATTATTGAAACGCACGTATTGTGTAACAATCATATTGATGGGAGGAAAATCCACCGAGGGTAAAAAAGGTCATCTCCGCGAGAAGAGAATGAAAAGGGATCACAATATTATATATTAACCTTGGCAAGGAAATGTAATTTACATGTAAATAATTAATGGAGAGGGTAAAAATGATTTTTTTTGTGCGTTCCCACGTTAAATGCCTGTAATAGCATAAATAGACCCTGAAAGCATGGTAAGAAGGATTCTTTGAAAAATCGGATAAAAGAAATATCTAACTTGTGGCTTGATACATGTGAATTGTGCTTGGGTTACTAACTCTCAATTTATTTTTGATCAACGTTTTTTATGCCATATGTGGCAATGAGACCATGTGCCGTCCCAAGCACCTCGTTTGTGGGGTTAATAATGCAGACAAACATCCTAATTTGATTACAGATTAAGGGTTTGAGTGACGACATATAAGCCCAAATTCTCATTTCTCTAGCTTTGCATCTTTTCAAGACATAATATAAAAGTTCACATAATATCAAAGCGGACAATATTTCAAACAACGAAACAATAATCGAGGGACAAGTCAAGTCAGATGTTAACCTGAGCTCCAAAAGAATGCAGATGGAAGAGGCGGAGGGCAACGGAGCTTTCTTGCATGAAATCGATAGATTTCACGTATTGAGTGAGAAATTCAGTGAGTGCAAGTATTTGTCATAGTAGGACATTAGTGTCATAGGAGCAGAGATCACAAAACTCAACAAACAACGCTAAATTGGCGAATGTGCTTGCGTATGCCAACCAAAAAACGAAAAAAACCACAAATTTGAACTATTGTTTATTTGGACGAATTTAGGTTATTACCATACATATTTTCTGTCTTCATTTATTTACCTTAATTTTATGTTCTTTCTGTTTTTTTTTTTGGGGGGGGGGGGGGGGGGGGGGGGTTTGAATGCAATCATAGGAGTTGGGAGATGAATGAATGGTTGGTATGAATAATGAGTATTGAGTGATCCTTTGTCGTTTAGGACAACTGAAGATGAGACTTAAATGGCTTTAACTCAGTCTCCTCTGCCACTACATGAAATTTCATTTAAGGACAGCATATATAGGAATCCATATTTATTTATTGGTCCTACACTACTGATCTTATTATTGTCTTTGTAGGATTCAGGATATTATTACATATTATATTTAATAATACTACTATATAGTGGGTGTATCCTCCTTTAACTGGAATTTTTTGCTTCTTCCTTCTTTTATTCCCCTTATATATTTCTATTCTACTGCAAAATTATGTATATTTTTAGTTTCATGCGATAGGATTGGATATTCAATATTTTTACTGTTGTGTTTTATGATTTTTTTTTAAATAATCCAAAATTAAAAAACTTCGATACATTTAATTATCTATTTTTTGAGATTTTTAAAATAATCTAAAAAAAAATCAAATTTTACGAGTTAGACATGTCAGATCCAAAGCAAGATCTGTTGAGTTGAGTTTTGGGTACGGCAAAATCCGCGCTGTTACCAATCCCAGGCACACTACGATATTATTTTAAAAGGTATAATTATTTAATATTTAATATATTCATAATATTAAAAATATTAAAATTGTGGTTGAGAAAATTGGAGCTTTGCAATATTGTAGGGTCAAATTGTATGAGGAAGTGATATGGGAGGAGGCACATGTGTAGTCAGACACACATGCTAGAACTGGACTTATCCACTTATTTTTCTTCAAAATATGTATGTCTTATAAATAATTATTAATTATATTTAATTTCCTATGTTTTATCTACTTTGTTGTATAATCACACTGTAATATGTTAGAATAAAATAAAATCATTAACAGAAAACAAAGACAAAAGAACAAAGTAATAATATAACTAATTAAACTGTTAAAAGATCACATTAATTAAAATATTACTGCATCAAGTAGAAAAGCGACTTTCATGATTTAATAATTTTAGGGCACACGACTTTTACGTGCATGTATTTATTTAGGGATAAATTTAATTTGTACTTTTGAAGTATAGATGCCCTTTTTATAATATAAAACGTACCATACATTTTTATTGTCAACGGCTAAAAGATTATTTGAGAAAAATGACGAGATGTGTCTTAATATTGTCAGCTAAAATTTTAGACACCGTAGATTTGGAAGCTAAATATCAAAATTGCCCTTGTCTTGCCCCATAGAGGAAAATGGAACGTCGCATTTTGCTATAAAGTGTGAAGGTTAAAACGCGACTTTAAATTTAATTGAATCAAATTAATTATAAAATATATGTGTGTGAATGATTATTATTTTGAATTATACATCAATTATACCGTTAGTATATTGTATTTATCATAAAATTAATTTAAATTCGACCTGACTTATAATTTCTCCAGTTTCAGTGGATTATCTTTCTACAAATTTTCTTCCACAATTATTTGTAACCAAAGCTGTTGAAATTATGAGAGACTTATTACATTTACACGTTGCTCTAGAAAAATAAAAACAAAACAATTGCAACCTTGTTTTTTTTTTTCAACGGGCTATCAATATATTTGAACCCAACATGTTCGTAATGAAATATTAACTCTTAAATCGTTGGAGTGTACCCTAAAGTGTAGGTAAGAATCGAATGGGATATTTTCTTACTGTTCTCATTGTATTTTTTATTTTATTTTACATATAGACAAAAGAGAAAAAAATGCAAGAAGAATTGGAATAGATAATCAAATCCAAATGGCAGGCATGTAACCAAAAGAATGGACAGGCACAGTTCTTCAGATATGAACACCACCACAATCCATCTATTTATACATCCTCCCTTCTCTTCACTCCACCTATCATCATAACAACAACATCATGGACATCCACTGACAAAAATCCATCACCCCTTCATACTACAATTCTTCCACCATTTCCCTTCTCCAATTCCTCATCTACACTCACCCTCCTCTCCAGTCCCATGGTTTCCCTCTCTCCAAGATGTCTTCCCATCACTCTCCAGACCTCCATTTCTCCCTCTCTAGGTGGTTTGGATTATTCCGCCGAGATTCAGTCCACGCCGACGACGCTGACGACACCCGCTTCTCCACCTTCGGCGAGTGCTACGCCTGCACTCAGGTCGGTGTCCCGGCTTTCCACTCCACCAGCTGCGACAAGGCACACCAACCGGAGTGGGAGGCCTCCGCCGGTTCTTCCTTGCTCCCCATAAAAAACCGCCCAGGACCCAAGAACCGAACCTCCTTTCGCTCCCGGGTGTTGGACCCCCGGAGCAAGCGCGTGCAGAGGTGGAACCGGGCGCTATTGCTCGCGCGTGGGATGGCGTTGGCCGTCGACCCACTGTTCTTCTACGCGCTGTCGATAGGCCGCGGCGGCTCACCGTGCTTGTACATGGACGGTTGGCTGGCGGCGGTGGTGACGGTGCTTCGCACTTGCTTGGACGCCGTGCACCTGTGCCATATGTGGCTGCAGTTCCGGCTGGCGTACGTGTCGAGAGAGTCGCTGGTCGGGGGGAACTCGTGTGGGACGCGCGTGCGATTGCTGCTCATTATTTGCGGTCGGTTAAGGGGTTCTGGTTTGATGCTTTCGTGATTCTTCCCATACCTCAGGTGAGAGACCTCAGAGGCTTAATCCCATGCTTAATTAATTACTAATTCAATTATCTCATCTTAATTTTAATATAATTAATTAATTAGTTCAAAAAATATATTTCTAGTGATGTTGATCTTTTTTCCCTTGTGAAATTATTTTTGTAATTTAAAATTAACACGTGATAATAGTATTAAAGTTTTAGTTTTTAATATAATTTTAATATTTCATGTCCAGTCATATCCTACGTGGAATATAAATTATATTGGGTAGAAATTTAGAAAGAAAAAAATATGATTTCATGGCAGGGTTTTTAAAATGTAATTATTGAAATTATTTTTTATTGACAAAAGTCAGTTAATATTATCCATATTTCCAGATATTAAATATACTGATAGGCTGGGGTCATGTTTGCAAGAATTTAAAAAAAAAATTTGAAAACTGATTAAGAGGTAAAAATTGTGATTGTTTGAAAATAATAGCTATAATAAGTAGAAAAAAAATTGATACGACAGCGAATTGTTGTATTACCAGTTTATTCGGGAATTTATAGAATTAGCCTTGAATATAACGAAAGTGGAGTAGATCTTAGCTATTATCTACGGACATCTTCAAAATTTAAGGAAAAAATATGGAGAAGTATTAGAGATGAAATATTGTCGATCCATGACTTCAAATCCATCAATTTGAATGCAGTTTTATAATTTATGGGGAAATTCTGACATAGACTAGTTCGGCCGAACATAAACCAATCATATGACAAGTGTATTGCACTTGTCGTGTGATTAATGTACAACTTAGTAAAAGTGACCAATCACATAGTAAGTGTGATATACTTGTCATTTTTTGTGATTGGTTTGGTTCGACCAAACCTGATTGGGGTAAGAAGTTTCCATAATTTATGACAAAACTAAATGAATGCAAAGTTTCTTTTTTTGACGTTTACTACAGTATCCTAAATATTTCCGAATACGATTTGCAGGCAGTATTTTGGTTGGTAGTGCCACGACTGCTAAAAGAGGAGCAGATAAAGCTGATAATGACGATTCTACTGCTCATTCTTCTTGTTCCAGTTCCTACCTAAGGTCTATCACAGCATATGCTTAATGAGAAGAATGCAGAAGGTGACCGGCTATATCTTCGGCACCATTTGGTGGGGTTTCGGCCTTAATCTCATAGCATACTTCATTGCTTCTCATGTAAGTACATACTCAAATTCAGTACCCTATGAAATTCAGAAACAGTGTTGTGGGAATAACGTTCGTTCATGATCGAATGTTTAGGTTGCCGGTGGTTGCTGGTACGTTCTTGCCATAAACCGTGTGGTGTCGTGCCTGAAGCAGCAGTGTGCAAGGAGCGGGACGTGCAATCTGTCGTTATCATGCTCGGAGGAGGTTTGTTATCAGTTTCTAGTGGCGTCCGGGACGGTGAACAATCCGTGTAGTGGTAACTCGACGGTTGTGCTTAGGAAGCCGTTGTGTTTGGATGTCAATGGACCATTTCGTTATGGAATCTATAAGTGGGCTCTTCCCGTTGTGTCGAGCAATTCTGTTGCTGTCAAGATTCTGTATCCCATTTTCTGGGGACTGATGACTCTGAGGTAATTACCTCTGTATATGACAAACGCATTGTTGGCTCGTTAGGTTAGGAGTTGCCGCTGATTTTTAGTTGAAAGATTTTTGTGTTTGGTTTCAGCACTTTCGGCAACGACTTGGAGCCAACAAGTCACTCGTTGGAAGTGATGTTCAGTATATGCACTGTGCTCAGTGGTCTAATGTTATTCACTCTGTTAATTGGTAACATTCAGGTACTATTATTGTATTTTTTGGTGTTGAAATTGAAGGAGATGGTACATTGAGTCGATGATTGCGACTAAAATTCTACTACTACAGGTATTTTTGCACTCGGTCATGGCGAGGAAGAGGAAAATGCAACTGAGGTGCAGGGACATGGAGTGGTGGATGAGGCGGAGACAATTGCCGTCTCAACTGAGACAAAGAGTTCGCCGTTATGAACGCCAAAGATGGGCAGTTATGGGCGGTGACAACGAGATGGAACTGATTCAAGACTTGCCTGAAGGACTTAGGCGGGACATTAAACGCTTTCTTTGCCTCGACCTTATAAAAAAGGTGTGAATGTTGGGCAACAAACTTTTACTTCTTCAAACTGTAGTGAAAGATCAAGAACTGTTGTATGAACTGAATCTTTGCACTAACTTGGATGTACATGTATCTTTAGGTACCTCTGTTCCACAGCTTGGACGACCTCATCCTAGACAACATATGCGACCGTTTGAAGCCCCTCGTTTTCTCCAAAGACGAAAAGGTAGGATTACTCAAAAATTGTCTAAACAAATGACCCGGTAAATGGTGAACTCGTGGTTTACTATTCCAAATTCCCTGTTAAAACCAGATAATACGAGAAGGCGACCCTGTGCCACGGATTATATTCATCATGCGTGGCAGTGTGAAGAGCAGCCAAAACCTCAGCAGAGGGATAGTAGCGACGAGCATACTGAAGCCCGGTGGCTTCTTTGGGGATGAACTCCTCTCTTGGTGCCTTCGCCGCCCTTTCATAGACAGACTTCCAGCTTCTTCTGCCACATTTACCTGCATTGAGTCGACAGAAGCATTTGCTCTATACGCAAACGATCTCCGGTACATAACAGACCATTTCCGCTACAAATTTGCAAACGAGAGGCTTAGACGCACCGCCAGGTACTATTCATCCAATTGGAGGACTTGGGCCGCTGTGAACATCCAATTGGCCTGGCGGCGATATATTCTGAGGACAAGACGTGCAGTGAGCTTTCACTCGGCTAATGGTGATAGTGATCGGCGCCTCCGCCAATATGCTGCGTTCTTTATGTCAATTCGACCTCATGATCATCTTGAATGAGAGCAACTTCTGCAAATCTTTTACCTCCCGAGCATTACTATGATCTCAACGCATATTCTTCCCTTTTTTTTTTTATTTTTTTTTGAATTCTTTGTTGAAGAATTTTAATGAGTTCCTCTACGTTTCATTTAGGGTTATTCAATTCAAGTCGCATCAGATGTATAAATATTGAGAATTTCTTTTATTTATGTAAGAAAGTAATATTTGATAATCGTTAATTATTGTCGTGTTGAGGCTTTTCTAATTATGTGAGAACTGACTTTTTTTTAAAAAAAACTAGCCACCCACCGTACGCCGTTCCTGCGTGCATATAATAAATAATTTTTTTATATTTCAAAATATATTATAAATAAGAGCAAAATATACAAATCAATATATGACACTAAAAATAAATTAATTTATTAGTTAATGTATAATTTAGAAAGTGGAATGAGTTAGTTATCTTATTACTTGAAAGGCATTTTTGACTTTACAAAAAATTGGTGCGACGGTGTCGCTAATCGCCGTTTGTGAGTATGGAGCCCCTTTCCTTTTTATACTAGCCGTGGTGGCACGCCGTTCCTGCGTGTATATAATAAATTTTTTTTATGTTTTAAAATATATTATAAATAAGAGCAAAATATACAAATCAATACATGACACTAAAAAAGAAAATTAATTTATTAATTAATGTATAATTTAGAATGTGGAATAAGTTAGTTATCTTATTACTTGAAGGGCATTTTTGACTTTATAAAAAATTGGTGCGACGGTGTCACTAATCGCCGTTTGTGAGTATGGAACCCTTTTCCTTTTTATATTAGTATAGATTAGAATAAATTAGGATCAACACCGATTTCTCAGCTTCGTCCAAGATGATTCAAATTCATGAGCAACAGTGTGATCTTTATTATTTAGTTATTACTTTTCTCAATCTCCAGATTCTTACATACATGTGCGGGAAAATTCTTGTCGTGTGATTGACGTACAATTCAAGAAAAGTTAGTTTGGTTCGTTCAAACTTGATTTGGACAAAAATTTTTCCTACATATAAAGTGTTACGGTTATTACACTTGGCCGTTACGTGTATATATTAAATGAAATAAAAGACAGGATATTATTTTTACAAAAGATCGGACTGTGCAGATAGTACTGGATCACCAAAAAAGAAAAACTAACTGAGAACTTAGCTTTCATTCAAGATGATCATGGGGCCTAAGAGACAAGAACATCGCGGCGTACTTCCTGAGCCGATGATCACCATCCCCACCACCATTTTCCGATACAGGATCCACCACACCGCACTTTGTCCTCCTCACGTAACGCCGCCAGGCCAATTGTATATTGACGGCAGCCCACATCCTCCAATTGGATGAGTAGTACCTTGCAGTCCACTTCAGGCTCTCGTTCGCAAAATGGTAACGGAAGTGATCCGTTATGTATCGCAAATCATCTGCCTCAAGAGCAAATGCTTCTGTTGATTGGGTACAGGTGAATGTTGCTGATGATGACGGAAGGCGGTCAAGAAACGGCCGGCGAAGGCACCATGAGATCAATTCATCTCCGAGAAAGCTTCCAGCTGCTAGTATGCTTGTAGCCACTTTTCCTCTTACGAGACCTTGACTCCTGCTGACTCGTCCGCAGACAATGAAAACCATCCGTTGCACTGGATCTCCTTCTCTAATGATCTGCCAACGGCGGAAGAGATTGATAAATGTGTTTCCCTAGGAAAATGTTAGTCAGGATCTTCTATAACAACTCTTTTGACGTACGAGATTCTTGTTTTCTTGAGACATTCTAAGCAAAGCAAAAATTTAGTCTGAAGAACAGCAAGGTAGAAGATCAAGACTGCAGAACCATAGAAAGGCTTTTGAACCTTTTCATCTTTTGAGTACAATAGAGGCTTGATTCGATCGCAAATGTTGTCGAGGACAAGATCGTCTAAGTTGTGGAACAGCGGCACCTGTGACAGAACATATCATACATTAAGATTGAAATGTTGGAGTGCCTGTGAAGTGAGTTCATTACATGCACAAACCAAATTCTGTATAATTATGACAAGAAGATGAAAGACTAGAATGTCCAAACCTTTTTTATCAGATCTAAGCAAATATAGCGCTTGATGTCTCGTCTGAGGCCTGACGGCAAATCCTTGATCAATTCCATCTCATCTTGTCCTCCCATCATCTCCCATATTTGGTGTTCATATTTCCTCACTCTTTGTCTGAGCTGAGACGGTAATTGTCTGTGCTTCATCCACCACTCCATGTCTCGATACCGTAGTTGCATTTTCCTCCTCCTCATCATGACAGCATGCAGAAAAACCTTAACCCGCCGGCATACAAGAGCATATCAGCATAGCCATTAACAGCTCAAAAAATTGTAAATAAAACATTGAATAAGGAATCACAAAAGACCTGAATATTTCCAATCAACAGCGTGAACAACAGCAAACCAGCTAGCACCATGCATATGGAAAACAACACTTCTAGACATTGGCTTGTCGGTTCAAGATTGTTCCCCATAGTGCTTGAAGCAAACGCCACAAGAAAGTTAGCGTTAACCCCGTCTAACATTCTTATGACAAAAGAGTAGGTAGATTTTGACCCTCAACGTTCAGTTGATTCATAATGCTTACCTGAGAGCCATTAGGCCCCAAAGGTTCGAATAGAGAATTTTAGTGGTGAAAGAATCTGTCGACATGAGAGGAAGGGCGAACTGATAAATCCCATAAGGAAACGGTCCTTGACTATCCAAGCACAATGGAGTTTTAGCAACTATCGTTGAATTGTTGCCATGAGGATTTGTGTATGTAGGATGACAAGCTTCGATCGAGCAAGATAGTGGGACATTAAAGCTTCTTGTGTCACACTGTTGAGTGAGGCAAGATGCTATCCGTTGGACAGCTAGGATATACCAGTATCCTCCTGATGCCTGTTGCTCAAGAAGTTGACGTAAAAAATCTTGAACAGATTATTAAATTGTCGAACTCGAAATATGAATAATTCTTAGGACATTGTTCAATTTGTCCAATATGTTACGATGCAGTATTATGTCTAAGGCTAATAGAGCGTTAACGCCCATCATGTGGAGACGACCCAATGTAAAATTACAAGATATTGAATAAAGAATTGAACCCAAAAATTGTGACATAATAATTGAGAAGGGTGGGTGTTTTCATATTCTGTTTGAAAACAACAATCTTGCCCTCAATTACTAGCTATTCAAAGAACTTTTTGCCTAAGGCTATTTTAGGAAAATGTATACGACCATCTTAAAAAGTCGAGTTTACCAAACATTTTGGGTAAGGCTATTTCATGGAAAATATGATCATCTCAGATAATCAAGTTTGCCAAACATAACAAGAATACATTTTATAATTAACATATCTTAAACCATCTTACTTTCTTGTGATTTGTCACTTCCCAATACTGTACACCAATCACATAACAAGTGTATTACACTTGCTATGTAATTGATTCAGGTCTGGTCGAGCCTAGTCCGGGTAAGAACTTCCCATGTTTACGTCAATACTTAAGCAATTAATTAAGGGACAAAATGGTCTTTTTAACACAAATATAAAAGAGATCAAATGACTCTTGGGTTGGATTCTTTATTTAATACTTCCGCAGTTCAACATGAGACTATCTCAACATTGTGGGCCTTCATCGATATAAAAGAATATTTAGTTGGCATAAATATAATAGTACAACCAAACATAAGCTTAGTAGATTAAAGGCGGCGAGAATTCCACGTACATTAGATGCGAGGAAGTATGCTATGAGATTAAGACAAAAGCCCCACCAAATGCTGCCGAAGATGTATCCTGTAACTTTGCGCATTCCTCGCATTAGACAATAGCAATGATAGACCTTGGGAAGGAACTGGACTAGGAACGTAAGCTGAAGAACTATTGTCATCTCCTCAATTCTATTTTCCCTTAATAGCACCGGAACTAGAAGCCAATACGTAGCCTGCCATCATGCAACAATTTCAAACGTAAAATGAGAAAACTTGTCCAAAATTGCATCAATGAATTATGGTAAATTCATTAATCATTATCATAGGACTATGATAAGCTATATATAGAGTGTCGGAATTGAGACGAACCACTAATGATAAGTTAACACGAAACTTCACATTCCGCTTTGTTTTTCTTCTACATTGAAAAAACATCATCGAAAATGCCACTTAGTAATTTGTGTTGTTCTCTCATAGAAGAGTAGTTATTTGAAACACGTGTGATAAGTTTCCACAGCAATGAGGAAGGTGATATAATTATAGCAAACTAGAAACCAACGGACAACAGTACGATGCTCTGTCATATTTCGTTGTCATAACGAGGGTATTCGAAAATCGTCCACTTAACAATCTTTACCAAAGAAAATGAAGGAAGAAGCTAATTTGGACCTTATATTTCCTAAACCAAATACGTGGAGTTATTTGGGTGACGTTAAAAATGACATGTAATAGTTCATGACACATGTATAATCTCTGAGTTACTGTCCGATATGCAGTAATATTAAAGAGTGATGAATCACATGACAAATATTTGACAATCATACAGGCAGAAGTTTAAAGGATCTTGTAGTATTCTACAATGTCTGATTTCTTGCAATATTAACCAAAAATAAGGAATGCGTATATACTTACCTGAGGAATGGGCAATACAACAAAAACATCGAACCAAAACCCGTTGGCGGAGAGCAAATAGTGTGAGGCGATCGCACGTGGGTCCCGCACGAGTTTCCCGCAGCCGACAACCAGCGACTCCCTCGACACGTACGCCAACCGGAACCTCACCAGGAGGTGGCACATGTGCACTAGGTCCACGCACGTCCGGACCACTGTGGCCAACGTCGCCACGCCTCCGTCCATGTAAATGCACGGCCTCCCTCCCCCACCTCCACTGACGGACATAGACAAAAAGTAGAGAGGATCAGTGGCCAGCGCCACGCCTCTGGCCAACACGATCAACCGGTTCCACCGCTGCACATTCGTGCTGCGTGGGTCGACAATCAGCCGCCGGTTCCTCGCGGCTGCGCTGTTTCTGCTGGAGCGGGTGGCGATGGGGACAAGGGAAGAACCGGCGGAGGCCTCCCACTCGGGCTTCTGAACTGGGTCACATGTGGTTGAGTGGAAAACGGGGACGCCCACCTGCGTGCATGCGTAGCAATCGGTCGGATACTCGGTAAAATCATCGTCGGAGCTCCGGAAAAGCTTTCCCATGAACCTGATGAGGAAAATCAATCAAGGGAAAAAAATGTAAAACCCACATTCGATGAAATTAAAATGAAATAGAAGAGATTGATGAGGAAGAACCTGGACATGGCGGTCTGGACATGGGAAGTGGACAGCATTGGGAAGAGGATTGAGATTGATGTAATTAATGAATGTGGAAAAGATGAGAGAGCTGTGCATGAAAGAGAAGTGAGCCGTATGCTGCAAATTAAACTGGTGGGAGGGAGACGCCACGTGGATTACAATAGGTGAACCATTTTATATTACAAATTTTTTATTTTGTTGAAGAGATGAGAATTAAATTGAGTTTAAATATTAGTTTTATTCAGTTTTTTTTAATAAAAAAATTTAATGAATTTTGTGAATTTTAATAAATAGATGAACCTTTTTATTAAAGAGGGATGCAAATTTTAGAGATACTAAACAAACACAATCTCCCAAACCACATGGAGTTTATTATGATTTTTATTCTAGCTATAACTATTGAAATTATAGTCAATAGTTATTTTTTTCACTAATGGTCCAAATATTCAGTTAGCGCTTAATTTTTGTTTTCTCTTTTACCTCAACATACCTCATTCTTTTACGTAAAGAGAAAAAACTAAATGTTAAAAATTAATAAAAATTGACAATGTTTCAAACAAAAAAAAAAAAATTATGAAGTGAAAAAAAAAAATCAAGTGTTTGAAAAAAATAACTTAATATTTACATATAATAATAATATCAATAAATTGCGAAAATGGATAGAAAGTTGTTTATAATTTTAGTTTAAATTAATTTAATTTAAACAGTTTAAAATATAAATTGCAAACAAAAAAAATGCTTTCTTCAACATATTATTATAATACTTATTTTAAGCATGCAATGGGAAACACCCACAAATTATAGGTTAGTTTTTTTGTTGAATTTTACTTGAGGAGAAAAGAGGAAAGATAAATTTAACTTTATGGTTGATGTAGGAATGAGCATTTTGATCCTTTTGTTTTCTATTTTTCATGATTATGACTTATTTGATTTAATTTTATGAAAATTTCATGTTTCATATGGCTCTGGATTGATGGTTGGATTGCTTGAAGAAAATGGAAACAAATAGGTCCACTACTTGAGCCCTACAACATGGAGGGATCAGGATTTTTGTATTAAAGAGACAAGAAAATATTAGACCAAGAATTCCACATATACTTATTACAAGGAAAAGACATGTACAATATTTTGCATATAATGAAATTTATGTGTAGTTTCAGACAACTAATCACTTTCTACTTTATAAATTTTCATCCACCGTTCTGACCAGTTACGTGATAAATATATTATTTATTTATTATATTTATCGCATGATTGATTATTCTTATAAATTTAAATTTGTTATAAATAAATTGATTTTGATGTGATCATATATGAACCAAGAATATATAAATAAGAGGTATGTTTGTAATAAAATGAAGTTGTAATACATGAGCAACCTCACAAATAGGGTGATTAAACAACATCCAACCTATGACCAAGAAAATCAAAACAATTACTATTAATTAATGCTGACCAAAAGTTAAAGCGACCTATCATTATTATTGCAACCTTTATATGATGGTACTCGCGTTTCGACATTTACCGACACAGCAGCGGTGTAAGGACATTGCAGCACTCAGGCAGAAAGGGCGTTCTTTGAAATGAAATCGAACGATATCCCATTCTCCTGGAGTCGTTCTTGAAAGTCGGTCGGGCCGAACACAATCCCGGGCGTGAAAACACCTCCCTTAGGCAGGCTACCACGCTGGCTCAGCACAACAAGCGCGCATTGAATTAGAATTATCGGCGTGGCCAAATATCCAATCTCCGGGCCCGCCACCCTCGTTACTACCTGAGTGTCGGGCTTCTTGTTTCCCTTCGATGCTAGACTAGCATCACTAAAACCATGTCCGACAAACCACATTTTAAACGTAGCGCTCGCCACTTCCTCCTCGGAGGGCCCTTCTTTTCTGAACCCTCCAAGGCTAAAGAACGAGGGGAATTTCAGGAGAAGCCGTCTACCTAGAGCGATCCTGCATAAGAGGCCGATGAATATCCCCAGCATGATGTAAGGAATTAGACCGAGCAACGACTTTGAACCTAGTTTCACGCCAAAATGAGCCGGTTTCACAGATGACCAGAATGCCTCCCTCTTCTTAAGGTCATCGGCAGTTTCGTTAACACCGGGTAGGCCGTGGGGATTTTCGGTCAGAGTTGCTAGCGTTCTTCGTACGATAACGGAGTCGGCTGATGGGAGCTTTAGAGCCCACAGGCCGAGCTGCTGCTGGTGTTCTATGAGTGATCCTTTCGGATGGGCCGGTCCCGGAATCTGAAATAAACTTATCAGTACAACAAATACGAGCCATTTTGCATACTTGGGATTATTGCATGACAATTGACATTAAATGTAATAAGCAAACAGAAAATAGAGGAAAAGAGAGAATTATACATACCGCCGGCCGCGCTCTTTTGGGCCTGGACCTTCTGAACTCCATCAACTTATCAGCATTAGCCACCCCAAGAACAGCTGATTCATACGTCCCAAAGTTCAAAACAACCTTCTTATCCGACTCCAAGCTCAAATACGCCTCCACCCGGTTAGGAGCCGACGGCCCGGCCCATTGCCTGGAATGAAACAACAGCCCAATCTCCGCCGGAACGGAATCAAACCCACAAGCAGAAATCACCAGGGAGCCATTTTCCACTGCTTTCTCGTGGTACAAGGCCTCCATCCTCTCCATGAACTCGGGCTCCCCGCTAATGTCAATATAATCGCAGCCCGCATCCACGCAGGCCGAGACCACGGCCTGCCCGTAGAGCCGAAAGGGGCCAACGCAATTCAGTATAACCTTGGTTTGGGCAGCGAGCCGCAAGAGGGAATCCGGGTCTGTAGTATCGGCAGTGAGGAGGGGGATGTTGGGTGGCGAATCCTCACCGACAGCCCATTTGAGGGCTTCGGCCAGTCTCGCGGGGCTCCGCCCGGCTAAAGCGAGGGTCTTGAGAGGCGAGTTGGGGGCGTTGAGGAATTTAAGAGCTTCCCGGACAACGTACTTTCCGGTGAACCCGGAGGCGCCGAGGATTATTGCGTCGTAGAATTTCGGAGCGGGGCTGGACATTCTTGAAAAGGGTTTTAGATAAACAAGAGTTGATCTGGAGAGGCCTTGCCGGGGGCATGTGTGCCTCTATATATACACTATATATATATATTACACTCCAAATTTTAACTCTTGATTTTGTCAACTAATTATATAATGAATATAATATAATTATTCTGTAAATAGTGTATAATTTTTAAAAAATGATTAATTATTATGTTTCTAAAATCGTGATTATGGTTTGAGTTAAAGATGAAGTGTGCATGTACTCTCCATTTCCGGCTACGTGCAGAGTGATTAGACTACCCTACCTACAGCAGCCCTTCTATCTACTCGCATTAATAACTCATTCAATGACAATACATATTAGTCGGATACCTATACAAACACTTTTAAAGCTTAGACAAAACGCGGTTCCATGGTGTAGTTGTTAGCACTCTGGACTTTGAATCCAGCGACCTGGGTTCGACTCCCGGTGGGACCTTTTTCGTCCTCCCTTTTCCTACTTTATTTTGCAAGTGGATTAATTTGCTCTGCGTCCGCCAGCCCAACACCACCTGCCCAGGGTGCACAAACACCCACACCTCATATCTAGTACTGTTGTTATACAGTAATAACTATTTTTTTTTATATTTTTAAAAATATTTATCCATCTATACTATTATAAAAGAAAACTTATTTATTATATTAACTTTAAAATATCCAAATTTATCTTTAATTTTTTTTAAGTTGGTTAGAATAGTAATTTTAATTTTTTTAATAATTTCAATTATATTTTTTTCTCTCATCCACTACTACATTATTTCTCCCATATCAAACTTCTTTATATTTCCTTTTCTTATAAATTTCTTTGTTTTTATTAAATCAATAATTATAATATATTTTTCCTCTGTTACCACACGTTTCTTTCCTCTAACAAATTTTTTTTCACTCTCAAGTCATGATTGTTGTTTTTACGAAAAAAAAAAAAAAACCTCTTAATCTCATCATATTTTTTTATGCTTGCGAAAAGCACGTGCAGTAAAAATTAATATTATAAATAAAATAAAAATATATAAACCAACATATCAAATTTCAAATAAAAAATAAAAGTAATTTAAAGGTATTATCTACATAACAAAAATAATTTTTCAAGCCTTGAATATATATAATAAATATAAAATATATAAATCAACATATCACATTTTAATAATGTCCCATTAAGCCCTCCGGGTCTAGTAATTATTGATTGGGGCCGATAAATTGTAAATAATTTTGAAGCAAGCCTACAAAATATAGTTGGTTCAAGGCCGACAGGTTCGATTTAATGTTAAGTCAATAAATTATTTAAAATCAAGATTATACGGAAAAAAAAAAAAAGCTAACGTAGCAGAAGTTATACCTAAAATATTGGACATGTATTTACAGATATAATCAAATTATACAATTATATATGAATTATTGATACAATTTTAATGGCGTGCGTGGAATTTTAATGAATCAATATATAATTGGATTTAGGCAAAACGGATACGACCAAAATATTCGAAATGTGAATCCAGAAACTACTTTTAGGCTATATTGGGATTAAAGAATTTGAAATAATGGATGTCAAATTTTTTCATAACAAATTCTTTAAATACGTTTGGATAATTCTAAATTTAAAAAATTCAAATTCTTCCATTTTTGTATTAAACTAAGTTCTAATGAATATGGATGGATTTCAATTTTTTTTCAAATTGAGCAATTTGAAATCATTTCTCCAAATCTTTTGTTCAAAGTATAAGTGGTCACCATTAAGATATAAAAAGTATAAGTGGGCGCATTTATACCATTTAGACTCCTTAATGTGGTCACCACATCTACTCCCTTGTTAGGTAGGTTTATTTTAGATATAATTACACTCCCATTCCTTCTCTTAAGTTTGGTGTAACTATACGTAAATTTCTTGTAGTTTGAAAAATTATATTTAGCACCCATGAGGTTTGTTTTCGTGTAACAAATAAGTTCCCGCGTTAGTCAAAATTCATTAAATTTGCTGATATTAAAAAAAAATGAATAAAAATTGATATTTATCTTCGATTGACTTATTAGTAACTTATTACAGACCCAATAATTATTTTCATGACTAAACTACCCTTATCGCGGTAAAAATATACCTCATCTCATGTGTAATGCGTGAAGATGTATGAGGGTAATTTGATTATAAAAATATTTATTTAACTTGCAATAAATCAGTAATAAGTCAATAGGAGGTAAAAATTAATTTTTTTTTTTTTATAATATCCATAAATTCGGTAAATTTTGATTAATGGAGGGACTTATTTGTTAGACAGAAGCAAATTTCAGCAGTGCTAGATGTAATTTCTCAAACTACAGGGGGTCTACGTGTAATTACATCAAACCTCAGGGGAAGGGGTGTAATTTATCCCTTTATTTTATTTTAGGGATAATTATATTTATATTTTTTTTATTTATGGTCTATTTACACAAATTATTTATATTTTTTACATAATTACAAAAATATCCCTGATAGGAAAAAATAAGGATAGTTTGTTTAATAATACTAACATTGTTAGGGGATGTATTTAGTTTTTAAATAAATATGGAGTGATTTGTGTAATTATCTAAAAGGTAGGTAAAAGTAATTTGTGTAAACAAATCATAAACCTAGAGGTGTAAAATATAATTATCCCTTTATTTTATTCCCTTACATTTTCCTACTTGCACTCAAATTTTCAATCTCACAAATATTTGATTTTCTCTTTTAATATTAATTTTAAATATTTTATTACACATATATATATTTCCATTCATTACACATAATAATTGTGCTACACAGTCTTAATCCTTTGGAGGAAACAAAGCAATGGTTAGTAAAAAATCAATCTCCAACAACATTGTATTTGTAAGTTGTACCTCCACCTCCACCTAACCACATCTCAACTACACCCCAAAATACGATACAAAGCCCCCTCTTAAAGAAAGACTACAGATTGATTCTCTCTTCGTACTTGCTTTTACGAAACGGGTCCCATCCTTCTCTTCTCTGATTTCTTTTGCCTTGAAAAATGGAGGCGAAGCTGTTGGGGGCCGCCTTCTCTCCGTCTTCGGCCCTAGCAACTCCAAGATCTCAACACCCACTAACCCTTTTGCCCATCAAACCTCCTCTACCCTTCGATTTTCCACTTCCAGTAATGGCGTTCTGGCAATTCGGGCTTCTGCTTCCAGCGTTGGGTATAAAGCTAATTTTCCTTTGTCTTGTTGGGTTTTCCCGTTTTTAGTTTTGCTTTGGCGTTCATGATGGGTTCTTGTTTGGATTTTGCTTCTTGCTCTCGCTGGGCAGGTTTGGTCGGTTTTAATTTCTGTTACTGCCAAGAATTGCTGATTGAATGAGCATTATGGTTTTGAGTAGAATCATGACTTTTTATATATTCTTGGATTGGATGTGCAATGTTGATGATGTGTAGCGTATTAGACATAAGTTTTTCTTTGCAAATAATTCTCCTTAATTGGATGGTGGGGTTTGATTCTTGAAGTTTTCTTTTGGGTTTTCATTTCCTGGAATTTTGATCTTGGAGAGACAGTTTTGTAAGCTGAATGCTCTGGCATTATGCCGAAACATTAAGGTTTCTAATGCTATTGTAGAACACACCTTACATGTAGCTACTGTTGCTTAGAGTGAAATGGCAAGGAGTTGCAGTAAAATAGGAGAGAGAGCCATAGTTACAGATATATTGGACATTCTAGTTGTTCTGGCATGAACGCCACACAATGCTGAATAAATGATTAACACTTGTGCATATTTCTAAAGAGTTGGTCTCTATTAATGTCGTATAGTAGGAAATGCCACAAAGAATTCTCATGTGGATTCCGTGTTCAAGTCGGTAGACTTGTACTTAGGTCAATCTTATTTCCTGGCAGATTGGCTCGGAGAGAAAGAGTAGATGAGACGCAGAGCTACACTCTTGAGGGTATTAGGAACTCCTTGATACGGCAAGAGGATAGCATTATATTCAGTCTTGTGGAGAGAGCTCAACTTTGTTACAATGCCGAGACATATGATCCCGATGCCTTTGCCATGGATGGTTTCCATGGCTCTCTGGTTGAGTACATGGTTAAAGGAACTGAGAAGCTTCATGCAAAGGTAAGTTGAAGCTTTGAACTTTTCCTCGAATTTTGACTATTGATAATATGCTTTTATAAGTAGTATTTGATCTAGGTTGGAAGATACAAAAGCCCTGACGAGCATCCTTTCTTCCCCAACGACTTACCTGAGCCACTGTTGCCCCCAATGGAGTACCCACAGGTACACAACAGATTCCTTATGTTCAATCGCTGTTGCAAATTCACATCTCCAGTTAAAATCAAATAAGCCTTGGTACTGTTGTCTTTCCACCTTAACAAACATTGCATCTAAATACACCAAGGATTTTGATAGCTAAAATGTGCAAGGACATGAAGTTCATTTTTAGTACTGTCTTTGCATCTACATATGTACATAATTTTTAGTTTTGCTGGTCTTACTGTTTTATGATTACTAAAAACATTTAGAAGAGGGTGTTGTTAACACTCCTTTTCTTTTTTTTTTTGGTGTTATTGCAGGTTCTTCATCCAGCAGCTGATTTCATCAATATTAATGTCAAAGTATGGGACATGTACTTCAGGAATCTCCTCCAAGATTAGTTAAAAAGGGGGATGATGGTAATTATGGATCAGCTGCAAGTTGCGACACGATTTGCTTGCAGGTATGTGCTTTACGACTTTGTTGTGAATCAAAATAAATTCTCAAATGAATAAGTAATTAGAATAATTTGGGGCAAAGCATTACCTTTTGTTTGCATTCAAATATCAAGTATGGATAAAATAGAAAATGGCTGAATTTTATTCTGGCTGTGAGATAACCAATACCTTTCTTCGAAAGTGTCAGATTTTTCATTTCAAATAAATAAAGCCCAACAAAGGAAGAGTTTATGAGTTTAGACTCTATGAAATGGCTTCAGCCTGTTTTATCAGCTCTCCCTCCATCATGTTTTAAAAAGTCAGTAACTTTCACTTCTTAAAGCTGCTTCTCCTTCTAAACCAGACTTCGTGATCTCTTCTAGTTAGATCTGTCTCTCCAGTGTCAAGAATATACATACTCAACTCACCTTTGAACAAGCATATAAATTGCAATTGTTTTGGTATTTACTTAGTTTTAGTAAGACTGGCCGACTGCTGATTCTCTACTTGTAGGCCCTGTCAAAGAGAATCCACTATGGTAAATTTGTCGCCGAAGCGAAATTCCGAGCCTCCCCTGATGTTTATAAAGCTGCCATTAGAGCACAAGTAAGTCAATACCACTACTTTCAGAATGCATATGACTGTTTAAGCAGGATCTCATCAATGTGTCCAACTCTATTCACTGAACTCGTTTGCAATTCTGCAGGACGCAGCCCAAATCATGGATTTGCTCACATACCCGGCAGTTGAGGAGGCAATTACAAAGAGGGTGGAGATGAAAACACGAAAGTATGGTCAAGAAGTAAACATGAATGAAGTTGGAGGTAACAGCGAACCAGTGTACAAAATAAACCCAACCATCGTGCCCGAGCTATATGGGGACTGGATCATGCCATTAACAAAGCAAGTCCAGGTTGAGTACCTACTGAGAAGACTTGATTGAATTGAACATAAAGATCTTCTTGAAGTTTTCCGTTCTTCTTCCTTTTTTCTTTTTCTCATCTGTTCAGAAGAAGCTAAGCTTAAATGTGCCTTACGATGGTAGAATCATTGTAATGGCTATTTCAGTTGGAAATTTGGGCTCAAATTTGACTGCATTGTAGCATTATTTGGTTTGGGCAAGAAGAGAGCCATGTCACAACAGGATTCAAGAATTGTGCAGTTACTCATGAATTGGAGTGAAACTTTTCACGTTTAAGATGCAGTCTCGATCCATCCACATAATCATATTTTCTTTTAGTTAATTAATTATAATTATCAATCATAGAACACATTGATCCTCGATATCAAATATTTATAACTAATCCGTGATTACTATATATAGCAGACTAACAACCTTGGATGAATACTCATGAATTTGGTGCGACTTAAACCCTAAATTCATGGTTATGAAATTCTTATTTTGCCAATTAAATTATATAGAATCCGTTCATTTTTGAAATGGTAATTCTTTATAAAATAAAAGAAAATAGCATTTTTAATTCCGTAAATTAGACTCATGTCACTTTTGGTCTCACTTATCATAGGATTAATATTTTAGTTTCATAATTTACAAAAATTAATACTTTTAATTTTTTATATATATATATTTATAATATAACAATATAGATCATGTATCCAGCACTCTACCATTAAGTACTTTTGGCCTAGTCTTGATATTAAAAGGTTGCTTACGGTTCTTGGAATTGAACTTAGTCACACCTTTATTTTTCCAAATAAACCCAAGCTCGCGTTAGAAGCCAATGCGATTTTTCGCTGAACTGAAGACACAAAGCGTGAATCCGATTGCCAAGGCTTTGGGATAAGATTTTTCACCTTTTCTGGCGCGGGCAGAGTATTAGCCTTCAGTTCCCTCCAATGGCGACGGCTCTCTCTTCCATATCACCGCCGGCGCCGGCGCCACACTATACTTTCGCGTCGTGGAAAGCCCACAAGCCTCCTCCATCTTTCTGGACCACCAAACCATTTGTGCGGCCCGTAGTTCATTCCATTCAAATTCAATCACCATTTTCAGCGCCGTGCTCCTCCAATGGCGCTGCTGCGGCGGCGGCGGTTGAAGATGGTCGTCAGAGCGGTGACTTACCGATTAGCATTGACGTTCTTAAACGCTTCATCGACCTCAACTTGGGCATCTGGATCGGCTCTTTCCATGTAAGAATTAGTTCTTCCAGTGGGTGCATTTTCTCCTAGTCGATATTTGTGGGGAACTATTTTTATATGTTGTTTACTTAAATTTTCAGAGCACAAAGGATTGGCGTTTAGAGATTTCTAGATTGTACTTGGAACCATAATCCTATTTCCTATGTTTGTCGGCAGTAATTTTTGAACTTTGTGCACCACTTCACGTGTAGCATTTGCATGTAATGATTTCTTAGGTTTTTGCGATGATTTATAAAGTACCAGTAAGTCCTAAATTTTTAAATGTAGCATTCAGTTTGAGTTTGTATTGAGTCAAGTTATCTCAAAAAGTTCTTTTAAGAAATTTAATGGACTAAAAAAGCTTGGTTCAGTCAGCGAAGTTTATTATTATGATCTAGATGGCATGGGCTTCTAGAAAGGATACTGTAAGATTTTTGGTTGATTTCTTGCAGCAATTTGATAGTAATGGGAATTTGCTGCATAAGATTAGTACCAAGCTTTCTGCAAGCTCGTATGGGGAAGCTGAACTCACGAGTTTGATTCAATCGTAAGTTTTTATCACTAAAATTACTTCAGTGGAGCTTTTAAATGTTCTTTTCTATACAGGTTTTGTGGCTTATGCAATTTGCATGGTTGTCTAGAATTTGTCCAATTTGGAAATTATAACCTCCATTTGGGATTGAAGACTTTTGAAGTCTGTTAAATCCTCCTTTGGTTCGAGAAGATCTGAGCCCACAAAGGGTAATATCTATACGAATCCTTTTGTGGAAAACAAGTCATGTTTAATACTCCTCGTCCTCGTTGTTCTTTTCTGGAATATAATGGATTCTAATATTCTCTGTGAGAATTTTGAAAGTGCAACATATTTACAAGTATGACTCTCTTGAGATTATTAAATGTCTTTGTTGTGTAGAAACAACTGCCTTGTAAGTGCCACAGAACACCTCATCACATGCTATGTTGCATCATAGAAATTTGTTCTTGCATTTGGTTTCTAAATTCTGTTACTTTTTGTTTTATTGTTTTCGATAATATAAGGTATACATCAAGCAGCCTCCATTAAGCACTTCAGACCCTGAAGATGAGTCAGAATGGTTTGAGTACAAGATTAAAGAAACCAACATGTTCACGGTGGACAAATATCAGCAGGTGAGCCTTCTTATTACCTGGAAGCATTTTACTTGGTCAATGGCCAATCCTAGCTGCAAAATTAATAGGTTTTCATGAATTGACTTTTTAATTGTTTTATTTGATCATCTGTTGAATTTAGTTTGCAGATTGGCTTTTTCCCTGAAGAGAAGGCATTTGCATTGCGGTACCAGACAGCTGGAATGTTAGAAACGGTGATAAGACAAGGGGTGCTAGGTGAAGACGATACTGGAGAAGAATCTCCCAGGTGTGTGTTTCTTTTATTAAACAGCAACTTAGGATGAAGAAGTTGATAATTCTGAGAGATTGAATTAGCATCCTTTTTCTGATTCTTGTCATCTCTACTGTGAAAATGTCTGTATGTGGTATTTGTGTTTTTATTTGCATCCAGTTGCTGAAGTCACTGATTTGCAAGAAGTTCCTGAAATGTCAGTATGATTGCAAGGAATAGAATAATTTGATACCTGCTGAATTTTTCTTTGAAGTCTCAAACAATAGTTAGTAACATTTAGATGTTTGCATTAAAAAAGGATGATGTAAAAGATATAGGCATTAATCTTCTGTGATGTATAATAATTTTGTGAATTCTTTATTGTGCTTATATTCTTTACTATCATGCCTACTCATTATGCTGGGTAGCTCCATTGTCTCACATAATCTCTTCTTTGTTATCTTGATTTTCTTCTGCAGAAACTTGAAACTCCCTTCCAGACGGCCTGCAATTGTATGTGAGAACTGCCTCTATTCATTGGAAAAAGATGCAAGAGTAAGAGCTTTCCACATCATGGATCCTCAGGGCATACTAAATGCTACTTGTATTCCTGGAAGAAAGAGGAAAGGAAGTGACTGCTCATCCTTTTTGACAATTCTAAGGTACCTTAGTCCCAATATTACTGACAATTATTACGTCCTCATTCTTGGCAGATAATAAATTACTTGATATAATCTTATGGTACTAGGATTCAAATAGGATGGCTCCACATTTAGGGACATGGAAGGGTCACTCTATAACCAAACGCAGTGGTGTTTATGGAGCCACAATAGCCGAAGCTGATACAATTGCTATACTTGAAATGAATGAGGACGGTCAGCTCATCCAGGTTTGCCCAGTTCCTTTGCAGAAATTACAAAGTCAACATCATCAAATAATGTTTCTTTGTTATTTTACTTGACACTCTCTGTGGGTTCTATTCATTATTTTCTGCAAATCAACGTTGCACCCAGTTTTAACTAGTTCATGCAATCTTGAGCTGTTGACTAGTTTTGTTCTTTCTTTCATCTTGTAAAAGTGATTCCAGATTTCCCAGCTTAGTTGTTCACCATTCATCCGTATATTAATTTTTTCCCTGTTCCTTAAATGCACACAGGATATAAGATCTACATCAGGTGGCAGTGACGTTACCACCTCTGTACACTGGATGGGTTCCATCTCTAACAACTTGGTCACCTTCGATGGTGGTTTCCAGCTAACGTTGTTGCCTGGAGGCATATACATGGGATGCCCATCTGATGTGGCTAAGAGTGTGCAAGAATCCAAGTCCTTCCATTTGGAATTCTGCTGGCTCGAGTCACCTGGCACGAGGCAGAGATTGGTTCGCACTTATGATGTGGAAGGCTTAGCTGTCTCATCAACATACTTCCTCGAAACCAAACAATGAGTTATAGTTCTTTCTGTAAAAAAGTTTTACTCTTTGAAGTGGACGGAGTGGTTTGCAGGAATATAACATGCCTTTGGACCTGGTTCGCTATAGAATGACCCTCTGTCTCTGCTGTGAATACATTTGGGGCGCGAGATGAATACGGGAAATACTAATCTTGGTTATCCAAGAATACTCATTCTATTATTATTCTCAATTTGTAGACCATCTCAGGACGAAGAGGTGTTGAATTGATATGATATGCTATCCTACATTTTTTGTATTACACTCGCTGGTCTAAAATAATTCTCGCAAAAGCTCTAAATGATATTCTATATAATTTTTTATTACAGTAGTTGGTGAGCGTGCCTGATACTCGGACGTTATAGGAACATTTATTAATCAAATTCCAAGCATTGGTGCCATTTTACCTTTCAAGAACTTCTTAGACTTCAAAACTCAACATTGTTTTTGGTCCTTGATGAGGACCAATCATCTTTAACATCCCACATTGCTAAAAAAATTCCACCCATATATCAAGACAACTCAATTCAACCTGTGATATTTTGTAGAAAAATAAATAAAAATATTTTAGAAATCTCTGAGTGCCTGCACTGTGGCCATGGGTAACATAAATTTTCAGCACAAACCCAATTTATGTAGTATCAACCAAAACATGTGATAAATGTTATGACCCACCATAAAGTAAGGGAATATCATTTTGGAAAGATTATTACAACACGTTTTTTAAATAAACAAAAAAGAAATGTATTCTTGAGATGTATCCATTTGCTTTAGCCACCTTCTCTCCTCATTATTTATTTCTTTTTAATTGAAGATAATACGAACAGCAATCCACGCCATCGACGACCGACGAGGAGAGAGAGAGAGAGAAAGAGGACACAACAAGTTGCTGTAATGATTCATAATTTTGGAATTTAGAGGACTCTAATAAAATTGCATTGGAGCCCACCGCCATAGTGCTCCTCTCTTCCTCATACATACAAATCGCGTTTGCACACACTGATGCAGTGGAGTATGTGAGAAGACGAACAAGAAGAAGAAGGGGAGAATTCACAATCTTTGCAGAGCAATTTTCACAAAAAAAAAAAGATTCAAGATTTCTTCTCTGATTTCGTAGTGAAAGAGAGAATCAGGAAATGGGTGGAACTGTTGACGAAGATGCTTCCACGGCCCCAAAACCCAAGCCCACAATCCTGGTGCCTCCACGTGCCTCCATGGAGCTCCTCTTTACTAACGGGTCGGGCCCCTGGTTCAGCCCGGGCCCCATGACGCTGGTCTCCAGCTTCTTTCCGGAGCAGGGCTCGTTTTCTTTCTCTCAACTTTTGGCAGGAGCCATGGCTTCCCCGCTCCCGGCGAAGCCCGGTTCTTTACCGACTAATGCTTCTGGGAAAGAAGGTAATTTTTCTAGTGATGGGAAGATTAGGCCGCCTAATCTGGTGGTGGCTCCGTCGCAACCGCCGTTGGAGAGTCTGAGCCCTCTGTTCATGGTTCCGCCGGGGCTGAGCCCCTCTGGATTGCTGAATTCACCTGGTTTTTGTTCTCCAATTCACGTAAGCTTTCAGTTAAACCGCGTAGCTTGTGAATTTTCTTGAGAGTGTGCTTAGATTCATATGTATCAGGGAATTGGAATTGATGAAAATCTTTGAGTTTTGAATCAAGTATTTGTGATTCTTGCTTTTATAATTCATCAGTTTAGAATTGGAAATACTATGTCTGAACTAAGCATTTTTTGTGAAGGAACTGAAGCATTGGATGGTAAAAATCCATTTGAATTTGAACAGGTTTGTGGTGCCGATGAATTATATTGTCTGTTTAGAAAAATGAAATATGTAGAAATAATTTGATGAGGTCTGGAATTTGGAATTTTCACAATTATGGAACTTTATAGTTCTTTGGTCCCTACTTTTGCTTTGCATATGCTGCTGTTGCAAATCTGAGCCACTTCTTGACATGGAACTCACACTAAGTTTAGTGCTAAATATTGCTTGTCAAATTAAGGTATGGAGAAAGCTGAATTACTGAAGTTGCATATCTTTGGTTTAGTTTCTTACTCCTGTTTTAGTAGGTTTCAAGAAATCTCAGAAAATACATTCCTCATTTATGCACGCTGAATGCTCCTATTTGTGTAGACTGCACAAGAATGTTGGATATTTTGTGGGTTTATATAGCTAAGCTTGAGAATTGAGGTCTCGACTCTATCGCAGTGTTTGCAATAGCTTTTGTTTTTGTGGTCTTTGTAAATTAAGCAGAAGGGGAAATTTGGGTGTTTGAAAACAGAAGTGAAAAGTGGAAAAAAGTTGAATTTGGATGTTTAGAAAATAGTTAATACTTGCAATTTTATCAATAAATTACAGAAGTTGGTAAGATTGATGGAAGTACTTCCATTCGGATAAGCTCGGGAGTGATACAATCATTACTACTGCTGGGGTTGATTTCAGTTTTAATTCGCTAGCGCCTTTAGAATTTCGATAATGCTATGAATATTTGAATTTCTTGCAGAGCCCTTTCGGGATGTCCCACCAGCAGGCCTTAGCACATGTCACTGCTCAGGCGGCATTATCCCAATCTTTCATGCAAATGCAGCAAGCAGAATTCCAGCATCCGTCGTCTGCAGATGCTGCAGAAGCATTGTTTAAGCAGTCATCGTCTGCACAAAATGAAACGTCAACCCATTTGACAAATCCATTGCCACCTGAGCCAGAGGGTTTAAATATAGAGTCTTCTGAAGTTTCTCAATCTGAAAAAAAGACCACTTATGTTGCTGGTGATAAGCCAGCTAGCGACGGCTATAACTGGAGAAAATATGGGCAGAAGCATGTCAAGGCAAGTGAATGTCCTAGGAGCTACTATAAATGCACACATCTCAATTGTCCTGTCAAGAAGAAGGTCGAACGATCTTTAGATGGTCGTATAACAGAGATTACATATAAAGGACGGCACAACCATGATCCTCCTCAGCCAAGTAAAAGGGATAGAACAATAAACTCCCAGGTGAACCCTGTTGCCGCCCCACAAGGTCGGACTGAAAACAGTAGGTTAAATGAGGCTACACCTCTCTGTTCTGAGTCTGCAAATTTCCAGGCAACCACCCAATTTGAGCGCCATCCGACTGCCGCCCGTCATAATTGTGACACGGGAGATACTGTAGTAGTAGTAGACGAGGCGGATGACAACGAACCAATAGCGAAAAGAAGGTATATTAACATCTTCATCTACTCTTGTGTTCTCCTTTTGTCTAATATTGATTTCATTGGAGCATGTTTTCTTTGGCATTGCAGGAGCATGGAAACCGGACCGCCTGTTCCAGCTTCGTCCCGTCAAACTGTTTCAGAATCAAAGATTGTTTTGCAGACAAGAAGCGAAGTTGACCTTTTGGATGACGGATACAGATGGAGAAAATATGGGCAGAAAGTGGTTAAGGGGAACCCTCATCCAAGGTGGTGGTTTTTTTTTTTTTTTATTATTATTAAAAAAAATCTGGAAGTGAATGATGCTGGTTTTTCTTGATCTTTCAAATTCCCCTTCGCCAATGTTTTCACGGATACCAGGCGTTTAGTATTATTACAATTGGATTAAGCATCCGACTCCTTTCTGCAGGAGTTACTACAGATGTACATATGCCGGCTGCAACGTCCGCAAACACGTTGAACGATCTTCATCAGACCCCAGATCAGTGATTACTACATACGAGGGCAAGCATAATCATGAAACCCCGACCAGGAGACATAACAGCCATGGCGCAGCCAACGCCCTTGCTCAGCAATACAAGACGGCATCCCAAAAGCCTTCACTAAGTAAAGAGGTTGATTATGGGAACAATAACCAAATACCAATGACTCTGCAGCTCAAAGAAGAAGAGATTGCAGTATGATGTTTCTGAATTGGAAGAAGAGTCATGATCATCTGAACAGATTCTGAGGCATGCTGATGTTTGAAATCTTCAGGCATACTGTA
Source organism: Sesamum angolense (assembly GCA_034509725.1). Lineage (NCBI taxonomy): Eukaryota > Viridiplantae > Streptophyta > Magnoliopsida > Lamiales > Pedaliaceae > Sesamum > Sesamum angolense. The sequence continues at coordinate 5,991,706 of JACGWL010000001.1, read as the reverse complement.
AGAATATAGAAGGGTTACGCTGTTTTTGTATATCCCAAGAAGCTTAAAATTCCTGTTTCGATAGTTTACAAGGATGTAATAATTTATAATTATTCACAAAAATCCCACGAAACAAATTAGAAGCAGCTTTAGACCTGGTTTTCAAATTTGCGGTTTTAAGAGAACCAAACTCAACTTAGATCATCCTTTAACAAAACAAGTAAAAATTGTAATTTTGGTCTGAGAGACTAATACAATAGAATGTGTTTCATTTTTTATCTCATAACATAAAAAATTATAGTATCTTTGATCTCATAAAATAAATAATTCTCGCATTTGGTTCCATAAGATAATCAATTGTAGTGTTTTTTCATCCCACAGTATAATTTTCTAACCTATAGGACCAAATATGTTAAATTTGTAAGCTGTGGGACAGAAAAATATAATATACATTCTTTATTATATGAGATCAAAAATACAATTTTTCTTATCTTTTGTAAAAAAAAAGAAAACCAAATTTCACTATCACGAAAAGCCCTTCTAATGAAAACCACCATGGTCATATAATTGATTTCAATGAATCAATTACAATTATATAAAAAAAGTTTAACTATCAACGTAAAATATTTGTAGTTATTATTAAAATAAATTAGTACATTAACAAAATGACTTCAACTTCACCAATTTAAATTAGAAAAAAAAAAAAAGCAATTTATTTCTATGTGATATGAGATATGAGAAAAAAAAATAAATTATGAAAGATAAAATAGCAAATAATTTCATGTGTTTTGAAAAAAGAAGCCGTCTAAAACCATTAGTAATGATAATTTACTTCATTTTTTAAAATATATGAAGAATTTTTTTTTCAAATAAGATATTTACTTATTTTATATAACACATTAGGTACATTGCATTTAACCCATTTAAATTAGGATGGAATGACATGTTATTGGCCATAATTTTTACCAAAGCTTGGCTATAATAAATAATACCCGCCCTTTTTCAGCAGTTGACACATGGCCTACGATTCCAAAACTGCAGCAGTCAACCAACTGAAATTCGAATCGCAACTCCTCAACGGTCACATTTTAATCGAATAATAATTTTGAGTAAATATACTTATAATTTGTTCTTATTATTTAAAAAAATATAAAAAAATTTAAAATTAATGATCATTTAACAAAAACTTTCCATAACAATTTAAATAATAAAAAATATTTTGTAATTATGATAAAAAATTTTTAAAAAAAATAATTTATCTTAATAACAACAACAACAACAACAACAACAATAATAATATAATAATAATAATAAAAGTAATTAATGATGGGATTAGATGGTTTTGATATAAGTTATGACCAAAATAAGAAGAAAAGCATGATGTGATGTGAGGAAGAGAGCCACGAAAACGCAAAGGAATGTCTCCCACCTCTGTCCTCCGAACATCCCGCGCACACAAAAGCACTTCGGATGGAAGAAACAAAGAAATGGCAAGAACACACTTGACCTCTCTTTCCTCTTTCTCAAAAGGATAACACAGCTCACTTCTTGTCGAATTATCTCTTGATCATTTCCTACATTTTGATGACGCTGATGTTGTAGGGGTGTTGTTTTCCGTCTCACCCCTCCAGCATCGGCCCATCCGCCCATCTGGGTCGGTCCGGATATCCGCGGGTTTGAATTCTTTTCATGGGTGGTTTTAGTGGCCGGTCGACATGGGTTGCATCAGCTCCAAGAAGGCAGGCTCCGAATCACCTCCATTTGGTGCCCGTTCCTCCTCTGGCCGCCGCGCCACCAATGGCCAGGGCCGCTTGACTTCGGGTTCCCTGTTGCAGGTTGGGCCGTTGGAGAAGATCAAGGAGGAGCCGGAGAAGGAGGCTGGGGTCGAGGATGAGAATGAGGACTCCGTCAAGAAAAGTCGTTTCGCCAGCCATTCCGGGAATTTGAGGGCCTTGAAGAGAGGCTCCTCTCATAAAAGGTCTGTTTTCAGCTTTAAATTCGGGAGGTTGACGGAGGGTGAGCACGTTGCCGCCGGATGGCCGGCCTGGCTCTCTGCCGTGGCCGGGGAAGCCATCGAAGGATGGGTGCCGTTGAGATCAGACTCATTCGAAAGATTAGAGAAGGTAAAAAAATTGATGATTTAGAATAGGTTGTCTGGTTGATGCATGTTGATTATGTATGTGATCATGGCTTGTAAAGAGCATATATACGTCGACCAATTTATCAATGATGTCTGTAGAATTTCGCCAAAGAATGTGTCTAATCAAAGATTATTTACTTTGCATGTTCTTACATATGCAGATCGGACAAGGTACGTACAGCGATGTTTACCGAGCACGTCAAGTGGAAACCGGCAAAATCTTTGCTGTGAAGAAGGTACGGTTCGACAACTTTCAGCCCGAGAGTGTGAGATTCATGGCACGCGAAATACTGATTCTGCGCAGGCTCGATCATCCAAACATCATGAAGCTGGAGGGTATAATTACTTCTCGATTGTCATGTCACATATACCTCGTTTTCGAGTACATGGAACATGATCTTGCCGGGCTGCTGTCGTGTCCCGACATCAAATTCACAGACTCACAGGTGTGTTTCCATCTCTTCTGTAATTTACAGCAGCAGCAAGATCAACAACGTTGTTCTCAAAGTTGAATCTCTTTTCATTTTCTCCCCGGGAAACAGATCAAATGCTATATGCGACAGCTATTGAGCGGAGTCGAACATTGCCACTCACGAGGTATACTGCATAGGGATATTAAAACGTCCAACATTTTGGTAAACAACGAAGGGATATTGAAAATAGCTGATTTTGGGCTCGCGAATTTCCTCAAAACAAAGAACAAACAACCTTTGACTAGCCGTGTGGTCACTCTGTGGTACCGTCCTCCTGAACTCCTCCTGGGGTCGACAAGTTATGGGGAGGCCGTCGACCTGTGGAGCGTAGGCTGCGTTTTTGCTGAACTCTTCATTGGAAGGCCTATACTTAAGGGCAGAACTGAGGTTGGGACATTCTTAATATTTTCGTGTCTCAGACAACAGCAGTTGGTCTTAGCTATGATGTTTATTATATGTTTCTGTAAGAAAATTATGTCTCTCATCTCTGCAGGTCGAACAGTTGCATAAGATCTTCAAGCTTTGCGGTTCTCCACCGGAAGATTACTGGAAAAGGTCGAAACTTCCTCTAGCTAACATGTTCAAGCCACAGCATCCTTATGAAAGTACACTACGAGAAAGGTGTAAAGAGTTTCCCAAAAGTGCAGTAAGCCTTATAGAAACATTTCTCTCTATCGAACCTTACAACCGTGGGACTGCTGCTTCTGCTCTCGACTCCAAGGTAACTTTCGAGTAAAGCTCGTCCAGTCGTTCTAATATGTGTCGGCCTGGTGGCCTGCTGTTGGCATCCTGATATGCACGTTTGGTTATCTCTGAGCCTCGTCATGGTTTTTACAGTATTTCACTACAAAACCATTTGCATGCGATCCAGCAAGCCTGCCTAAGTACCCACCGAACAAAGAGATCGATGCTAAGTACCGTGAAGAAGCAAGAAGGCGAGATCTCTCTTCTTTTTTCTTACAGATAAACATCATAGTTATATGAATCCTCAGTCTACATATGATTCTCTATAGATCACTTGTGTTTTATTTTATCTATTTCAAATCTTGAATTGGAACTACCAATTCTTACAGGAAGAGGACTTCCACAGCACAGACACAAGGAGGTTCAAAAAATCCAAGGAGAGTCCGCAAAACTTTGCAAGAACCAACTGAATTCTTTAAAGTTGTCCCCAAGGAGGTTCTCTCTCTCTCTCTCTAACTCTCTCTCTCTCGTCAAAGTATGGGGAAAATATTAACACTGTCGATGTTTTGGTTTCGTTTCTTGAAGGAGGCTGAGGGCAAGCAGTTAGTCTCACGTAGGAGCCACGGAGGGAGTACGAATGCATACAGGAGGAGGAGTGGCCTCGCTTCTCGGACATCGTTGAAGCAATCCTATGATACCGTGTCTGAGGCCTCTCAATTGACACAGGAATCTCAAGGATCCCACGGATCCACCACCCATTCGGTCCCTATGGAGGCATCAGGATTGAATAGCTCTGCATGGGCTAAAAGGCAAATGCAGAAAGAAGCATACGCAAGATTGCACGGTCGTCATACTTCAAGAGGTCAAAAATACAACGCGTTGGAACCACCCAATGTGTTGCATGTAAACGATTCATCAGACTCGGACGACCACGAATTCGATGATCCCTCAGGCGGGGTCCAAAGAAACCAGGCTCCAAAGCGCACTGTACGTTGGGAAGCAGATCGGGTGCATGAGCCCGAAGACTCTTTTCATCCGTCCAAAGTCTACGAGCCTCACGACTTATACATGGTACGCATGTAGAATTACTCAATTTTGTGAAAAATCACACTGACAACCAAGATAATTGCCTTAGTTGAGTTGACATCATTCTCTTCCACGAAGAACTGGTTTCCGGATTAAAATCTGTGTCCTCATTGTAATTGAAAAGAAAAAAAAAAAAGACACCCTACAGTCTTAACTGATTTAAAACTTTGTATCTGGATTCAAACAGGATAACGGAAACAAGAAGAAGAAAGGCAGGGTTGTCTTCTCAGGGCCGTTGATATATCAATCTGAGGAATCAACTTCAGGACAGCACGATGAAACCGTCAACCTCTTAACAGATCCCGCTTCGCCAAAGGTAATAACGAATAATCGATCAAACTACACATATTCTCTATCTTCATGAATGGATTTTTTGTTTCAAATGTTACTAATAACATCCTTCATTCTGTTTAAAAGAATGCAACATAATTTGAAATAGAAAATCCAATTTGTACCACAATCATCAGAACGACTACTTACGCTACAATATCAGCGCAGATTCGTGACTCGAAGGTTGTAAGAGCGACCGATCATTTGTAACAAAGCAACGCCGCTCGTGAGGTTTCAAGGAGCTATTGTTTTTCTGGCGTCGTCTAACAATATATCTGGCAGATGTACGAAGAATTTAGAGTGAAAAAGAAGTGCTAAAGGACAGTAGTACTGACTGCATGGATCGATCATCAGCATATCAGCTAAAGCTTCTAGCAAGACATATATGTTTGATTTGAAGTCTTCAAGTTTCCAACTTCACTCGTTGTAATAGAATTAGTCCCAAGACCAGACCAGCTACCAATTCTCTGTTTATTTATTCTTGATTTGAAGTTATCTTACGTTTGTATGTTATGAATGCCTGTGCTTTTTCATCATGTTCTAGTCGTGACTAAAATATATTCTGATTTTGGAGTTTTTTTGTCATTAATTAATGTAAGTTCTTTTTAAGTATGTTGTGTACTGTTGTAATTTTGGTTTAACTATGATTCGTGTTGGAGATCGAGTTTGCTCTAAGATAATTGGATAGAAAGTTCGGGGGAAAACGAGAAAAGAAAAGATGCTTACTGAGTGGTGGCCTAACAAAAAGTATTGATATTTAAATTAGTTCGAGGTCGGATATAAATATTAAATAATGGTGTGAGAGGGGTAAATTAACGAGAAGAAAATATGCTTACTGAGTGGTGCCTAACAAAAAGTATGATATTTAAATTAGTTCGAGGTCGGATATAAATATTAAATACTGGTGTGAGAGGGGGTAAAATATAATTTACCCCCTATATTAGTAGAAATGTTGAAAATTAACTATGTGAAAAATAAAACACTAAAAAAAAACTCATTTAAGTTCAAAATACATCAAACAACCCCCTCCACCCCAGGGGTGTGGTACATGCATCCTTCATGTGAATGGGCCTGAGCTTTTAACAGTAAAATCAATTTTTCATCTTAATTTTATGAATCATCAAATTTTGTTTGTTCGTTATACATCTAATAATCAATAGCTAGATTTCATTAAATTCGAATTGAAGATCCAGTGTCAACACACAATTCAATGGTTTAGTCTCACTTAATATGAATTTACGGCCCAAATTTAATAAACAATTAGTTATCATATTTCTTAGAAAGAAGAAAAAAGTATTGTCTTCTTCCAGATTTATTTTTTATTTTTACTAATATCAGCAATTTAATAATTTTTCACTAACAAATAGATTTATTTGTTTAACGAAAACAAACGTTAGAGGTAATAAATATAATTTTTCAAACCACGCGTGGTCTAAGTGTAATTACACTAAACCTCAATGAAGGACAGTGTAATTATCCCTTATTGTTTTTGAATGATTAAGATATATATATATATATATAAATTCAATTTATAATGAGATTTAATCACAACAAAGTATTATTTTTGTCTAATTTTATTGAGACATTATTAAGTTTATCTAGTGTAATCTCACCGACACACTAAAAGTTAAAGTTCAATTTTTATTGAAATAAACATTATATCCTGATCCTTATAATGTACCTATTAGCAATCGAAGCACAATTGATAAATTTACATATTCAAAATTATATTATATTTATTTAATTACATGAAAAAGAAGAAAAATTGAATAAATAAACGATCAAAGTTGACAAAATGAATTAGCTCTATAAGAACATAAAGAAAAAAAAAATTATCGATGAATAAATTGGTTAAAGAGATATATGGTTATATTATGGTAGAAATAAATATATTCGAGGGCATTTTAGTCTATACATATGTTGTCAATCAATGCACTACTTTAGAGGTCTGTCCCATAATAAATAACAATTGGTTGGAGCACACTTGATATGTATGCATAATTTAAATTTTTATTGCATTTGTTGAATTCAATAAAAGAGAAATAAGATAAAAATAAATAACTTATCAAAATTATTGTGGAAAACGAAAGTATGACAGAAAAGAATCGATAAAACCAAGTGAACAATGGCCATGTGAAATGCTAATGAGGTTTAACAGTTGGCAAAGTTGAGGGCCTATGATCTTAGAGGTCATAGATTCGAACCTCACTAGGTCCGTGAGATGTTGTTTGCTATATAGCAGGAGTTGGTCTAACAGGAATGGTTGTACTTGTAATTAATTTATTTTAATTAATAATAGTTCATCGCTCTTACCTAAAAAAAAAAATAATAATAAACATGTGAAAATATATATATATATATATAAGGATATTTCTGTCAATACACATTTGCCAACAAAAAATAATTATTTTAAGACCCTCACACTTCACAAATAGGATAGATATAGATATAGACATGAAGTAATGAGGTTTATGTACTTATATAATAAAGGGGAAAATGTAATTTACCCCATGTTTTATAAGAAATGAGCAATTTACTCCCTGTAAAAAATAAAACAACAATTTACTCCCCTGTGTTATAAAAATAGAGCAAAATACCCCCCATAGCCCAGTAGTGTATTACACTCTCCTCTCTTGCAATTAGGCATAATTTTTAACAAAAAAAAATATTATTATATATATAGTTTAATATATTAAGCATATTATTTATAAAAATATTATCTAATAATATATCTATATAAATTAATACATATATATGTTAGTTATAAAATATATATATATATATATATATATATATATTTTTTCATTCTTCTTCATCTTCTTCTCGCTGGAGCGCCGCCACCGACCCCCGCCTCGCCCTCCCCGTCGCCACCCCCTTCAGCCACCTCCTCCTCCCTAACCTGGCCGCACTGAGATCCACCGCCCCCTCCCCCTCCCCCCGCCAAATCCTCCCCCTCTGCCCGCCGCCAAATCCTCCCCCTCGGGCCGCGCCTCCTCCCTAGCCGTTGTCGCCTCTTCCCCCTCCACGCCTAGATCCACCCCCATCCCCTCTCCCTTTGCCTCCTCCTTTCTCCTTCTCGCGCGCCTAGTGCGCCTCCACCCAGATCAGCCCTACCCTTGGCCGCCGCCGCCTCTGCCTCCTCCCTCCCCCTCCCCCTCCCCTCCGCCAGCATCATATATATATATATATATATATATATATATATATACACACACACTATATCATTTAACTATATAGAAATATATATTCAAATTTAATTATGTATAATAAATTATTTTTATTTTTATTTACTTAAATTTAAACCGTTGATTTGAATTAGATAAAATCAACAGTGTTGATTTATTAGTTAAATTTGGACCTTAAATTGATCATATGATCCAACGGTTATTAAATAAAGATATAAATATTATTTTAAATTTTAAATTAAAAAATAATAAAAAACGCGCGTGTAATACACGAAACGTATCAGGGGGTATTTGCTCTATTTTTATAACACAGGGGGACAAATTGCTACTTTATTTTTCATAAAGGGGTAAATTGCTCATTTCCCTTAATATAAGGGCAAATTACATTTAACCCTATAATAAAGTAACGAGCTTGAACTCATTAGTAAAATTCAAACTCATTGAAAATTATTACAGATTTTAACTGCTTGTAATATAAATATTGAACATATGGTCTAAGACTCTAAATGATGAAAAGAAAAAAAGCTTTTATCCCTCATAAAAATACAAAAAAAAAGAAAGAGAGAGAGAGAGAGAGAGAAGAAAACTAATTTATTTTAAGTAGCAAAAATAAAATACAAGCTGTCCTACCACAATACAAATGCTAGATTTTACCTCAAAACTAATTTATTTTAAGTAGCAAAAATAAAATACAAGCTGTCCTACCACAATACAAATGCTAGATTTTACCTCACACGTTACACAAAATTATCATGTGCTTTAGCGTAAAATACTGACATCAGTAGTTCATAAAATTGAAAAAAAGAAACAGAAAAGAAATTACACAACACACCATGAGTTACTACAACATGACGTTACATAGGATGCCTAAGCATTTTTATGTTAACATTTGCCCAATGGCAATGCATTATAGTACAGTTTTTTGCTTAAATTTCACGTTGTCTGCTCGATGCAGGACGGTTGTGGGATTGCCTCGACCTGGACGAGCAGCACGGCACAGGGGACAACTTTCTGGAGGAACCACCAGATGATGCTGTCTGTATTAGCATCAATCGTCATCCAGCCTGACAATTCTGGGTATTTGCCCATGGTTCACAAAATCAATCTTGTTCAGTCTCACACAGCCGAGAACTCTCTCTGGTAGCTCTTTCTTGCTTCTGTGCCTGTTTGTTAGCAAAGTGCCAGAGTTTCCATGTCAATATGTTGTAATAAAATTGTGAGACGACCACTACGTTCCCTCAGTTATGACACCCTTATTGTTTGAATAATTGCGTTATTCATCTTTTCGTATCTGAATATACCGATGAAAGTTTTCGTAAAGAGATAGATTGTGAACCTGAATTGTCAATCCAAGATCGAGTATTCCATTGGCCAAGCGTTCTCGGAATGCTTCAAGTCCCTTTCTCGCTATGTAGCTAAAGCGATGAATGTCAAGATCGATCTCAAAGTAATTAGGACCCTGTATGTATATAGGAGAATGCCGGTTATAATAACTAACAACCATCATTTTACAACACAAAATTGGAACGAACGCAGACAGAATACTCGAGCATCAAACGGAAAAAGAGAAACTTGTTTTAGGATGCAAGATTACATGATCTATCACAGGAAAGAAAAGTTATGCCTCACCTTATAAAATTCGTGCTGCGGGCGGGAAAGGACTGGCTTTTCATTGTAAGCTACGAGGAGTTTTCTCTCAGTAGCAGTTGAGACGAGGTCCTCTGGATTAACGACCCCGACCATAATTTTTAACCTTTCTCTGAAAGAAATGGTTGAATCTTTGGTGAACCCTTTAACAGTTTCCATATCATCCTCAATAAATCTCTGCAGCACAAAATTTGATCTTGGTAAACGAAAAACAAACTCAAAAGAATAACATTTCATCTTTTCTCCTTTCAAGGTATGGATTTATGGCATGTCATTCAACAGCTATAATCATCTAGGAAAAAGAGTAGAGACGTGAGTGAGTAGTTCAACTTACTTCATTAGAGTGAGTGTTTGCATTAATCAAGTTCACTCATGCAGGTAAGAGAATTGACAGGTTAATGCTGGGACTAGGAAACACATGTATTTACCTCAATAGTTTCCCGGAAGTGGGGAGATATATCGTTCTCAAAATTCTCAGAGAGTTTAAAATACAGTACAAGACTCAGGCCGTCACCATCACCATCACCAAGAAACATAGCAGGTGTATAAGTGGGCAGCTGCACCGAGACAAACAAATGGAACGAGCCAGCATCAGATGAAGACATCGTTAGAATTTAGTGCATTTCTTACTTGTGTAGAGCTAAAGATCACCTGAATGTTAACAATTAGCAGCGGAGGCACGTTCCCTGATGCTTTCGCAGAAGGTAGGTCAAGATGTTGTGCAATGTGGTGAATCTTTCTTGGACATGCAAATAAATCAACGCCAATTGGAGAGTAAGGAGAGAAATCTGGGGCAGGGCTCTTTTTCTTGTCTCTGCAATTCTTGATAGTCAGGTAGTCGACAAACTAGAGCAGAATGTATATACCAAAATAGCTTGAAATTTTCCATGGTCGATTCATAGGGAAAAGAGCATACTTAAAATAGTTGTCTCCACGGAGCTTAAACGTCGAGGGGCTAATCTCAGACCACGTTCCACATGTTGGCTTTCCATCAACTGAACATGGAATGAGTAGGCCAGCTCTAGGACGATAAGGTACTTTGTTGACGAACCTGGATTGATCAATGCTACATCAAACTCGGGGGTGATTACAATCAAATGCAAATATGGATTCCCTTCAATGTACACACTAATTAAAGGGTACTCACGAAAATCATTGAAGTCCGGTTCATCAATAGATTTCCTTGTAATGGAGAGCCTGACAACAGTTGATGTCTTCCTTTGATTTTGTGCACCGGAACTTGTCGTAGAGTGGATCTTGTCGTTGAAACTTACAGAAGGAACCAACTGGGGTAAGATGGTCTTCAATAAGTTCTCTGAAGTTTTTTCTTCACAATCATTTGTATCAACTTTCACACCGTTAAAACTTAAATAGGTCCGGTCTAATTTCCTTTCCGTCTTGGCGACAGTGTCGTCAGCCTTCACTAAACCTGGAAGTGCTTTTCTTTGGGTATCGACTAACGTAATTCCACTACAATCCTTTACTCCACTTTTGCTCAACAACAACTCTGCTTTACTATTATCTATTTTCAGATATTTTTCATGGTATTCCTTGAAACTACACTTGCTATCCATAAAGCATGCTGAAGTTTCATACTGAAGCACTTTCCCATTTGCGACTGGGACGTAATCTACAGAAGAAGACAGCGAAAATAAAAATTAAGGTGCTGGTCCATTCAAAGGTTGTCACATATGTGGATCAAAATGTTAACTGCTACAGAAAAGAAAAGCCAGAAAATTATAAAGCATGAACAAAGTTTGGCATTGTTTACCTTCATGTACACTATCAAAGTCATCATCATCAGAGTCGGAATCTAATATGCTGAGGGTGTCAAACCACGATTCTTCCTGATAAATTCCTGTAAGCACACAAATATCTTGCATCATTTTCGATTGGTTGAGCATTTGATAGAGACGTCTGCATAATATATTGTCAATACTTTTAACCGATCACTTCTTTTTGCAGGCCTTTGTTGTATGATTCTTTCCAGTCAGTTAAGTCGACAGAAGATTCCAATTTTTAAGAGAAGATTTACCGTTAGCTTCGATTTGACTATGGTGCCATTGCAACTGAGTGAGATGGTACGTGGAATTGGAAACAGCAGATCTTCTGCAGGTAGTAGTCGTGTGAACAAACTCACTGACAGCAAAATCTGTCACTTGACCTCCTATATCGCCACTCTTCCTTCTGTTTCCCTCTACAGCCGAATTCAGATGTCGCTTTCTGGAGTGTCCGCGCTTCCTCCTCACTTTCATGGTTTTTGGAGGTTTAATCGCCATAGCCGGTGATGATACACAAGCACCCATTGTGATAACTCAGTCGCTATATCCCTACAGCATACGGTGCTGGTGCTGACTTTACAGATGTCTTCTGAAACACAATATTTCAAACACATAAGTAGTTTAACAAATACAAAGGAGAGCAAACAATTACAAATCCTCAAAATCCAAATCCATTGCAAAAATAGAAATGCAATCAATAGCTAATCAACCAGTGGTCACAGTTACACGAACTCTATCTCATCGCAAAACGAGGTCCAGTACCTTAGCATGATTTTCAAATGCTGCTGTGCAATTGCAACCACTGAGGTCCCTCTCTTAATTGACAGAAAAGCAAGAATCCCTTCAAAAATTTCAACTCAAATGATTCGTAAACTGCTTCCTCCACTTCCCCTGCAAAACTGCAAAGACATCAAGAGCACAGAAGGTAAGAAACAGGTAAAATTCAGAAACTGAAAAATACTTCTTATTAAAGTAAGACAAAGCAATTCCAGAAGTCCCAAAAGGATACTCAATGGTGAACCATACGAAATGAATTGAACGGCTCCATGTAATTACATAAAACAAGACTGGAGAAAGTAAAACTTGAAACGATGTATGCCCGGGTCGTGATCTATACTGCTTTTTCATATGCCTTTTCTTATAATATATGTACGTTATGGAAGTGCCATTAAGGGAAAAGGGAGAGCGGGGAGAACATGAACTCGGACTGTCCACGGAAAATCAAATTAAACGAAAAATATACGGTATGATGGAAAAGAAGATGATGATCTACCTCACATGAGCAATACATGACAAATTTCAGACAAACTGTTGGAGAACATATACTTAAGATTTTCAAAGCATTACATTCAAACAAAACAAAACTAATTGTCATTATCAAGAACATGTATCATGGGAAACGCAGAAAGACATACCAATAAGACAAAAGGTAAAGATAAATCCTCATTTCATATCAGACAAGGATCAGAATAAACAAATTGTCATGCACAATATCAATCACCTCAAAAGAAAGCAATATCACCAATACAAAAGCTGTAAAGTACCATATAAAGAGACTTAATTCTCCTCAAAAAGACCAATTTTATATCATCAAAACAAGAAAAGAAAAAAAAAAAGCAACTGCACAGGAAAATTCCTGTAAATTCAACCCATATTAAAAGCTTACACCATCACCATTCCCATCTCAATAAAAAGCACAATCATCAAAACAAGTACATTGCACCAGCATAAAAAATACACATATACACAGAACACATACGTGTACGTGTGTGTGTGCATGTACAGGGTAAAGGGACCTCGAAAAAAGGCTTTCTAGCACAAAGGAGAAGTGGGTCCGACAGTGTGGGATCCGATTCGCAATTCCAAACCTTGTTCCTCTTGTCTCTCTTTCTCCTTTACCTCTTTTTTCATAAATGTTGTGTATCTATCTATAGTCCCACAAGCCAAGAGAAGAAAAGGGGAAGATGGACAACGCAACGTTCCTTCTTTCCCCTGTTTAATTGGTGTGTCGCCCCTTCTTTCTCGTTGTCACGACAGGCAATCATTAGTTCCTTCTTTATTCCTGTTCTTGCAACTTCAAAATCCTACTTTTTTGGGGTCTTGATTGATGATCTATCAGATTTTCATATCGTTTTATCACCCATCCTTCCACCATCATTAACGTCCCCCAATTGTTTCATCCAGTGTTTTGAAATCCGGACCGTTCATCGAATCGGAAAATTAAGTGGGTTACGGGTTACTGGTTCAACCGTCGGGTTAACGTGATCGAGCCAGTGACGTCATATTTATGTCATAAATAATTATTAATATTTTTAAAATAGCATTAAATAATAAATAATATTAATATACTTCACAACCTATCTTTTTTTTTTAAAAAAATTCATTGTTTTTCTTTGACATTAAAATTTCAATAAAATGTACAATATCATAAAATAAAATTTAAAACAAATTTATAAAGATCAAATACAAGAAATAATATTATACATTTTCAAATTTAATAGAAAATTAGATTCACTAAATTATCATAAATAATCTAACATAAATAGCAAAATTGAACTGAGAAGAGAAATCAGGATTTTATATTTAGAAATAAAATAAAATAGTTAAACTTAACAAAAATTATCCCAATTTAATAGAAATAATGCACATTTTTTAGAAATAATCTATTATCCTTTCAGAAATATCATAAAATTATGGTACTTAGAAATAATATACATTTTAGAAAAAATTAAAATTTTATTATGTATTTACTTAATTATTGACCCGACTAGTTCAATCAACCCAGTACTGGGTCAACCGGTTCACCGGTTGAACCACTGGGTCAAACGATTTTCACAAAAAAAGGGTTTTTTACTCCGGTTTCTGGTTCAACCTCCCCGTTTTGTGGCTAGGTGGCGGTTCGGGCGACCGACCGTCCGGGCTGGGCTGGGTTTTAAAACATTGGTTCAAAAAATTTTGTCTTGTGTCATGTGGTCCTCTCTTCCTTCATTTCTCATCAACACAATTAAATTACCATTTGTTCGGCCAAATCAAATTTGGTCAAGAATTTTCATTCAGATATTAGGCTTTGTCAGAATTTGAAACATTTTAAAAAAATTAAGGAAAACTCACTTGTCCAAAGACTTCAAGACTTTTTTAAAAAATAAAATTTGATTTTATAAACTTAAAAAATGTTTTTTTTTCTTAAGTAAAATATTATGTTTGGATTTGTTTTAACAGGGAGGAGAGAAATCCGAGTAAAGAAATAATAATTCAGAATGTTGCCAACAGAAATTCAAATTTTTATAGACTAAACACTAAACTATCTAACCAAACAAAGGAATAATTACATTGCTATTCCCTAAAATTTGGTGTAATTATCTGTAAATTTTATATGATTTGGAAAATTATATTCAATATCCATGTTGTTTATCTAACAAATGGATCTATTCATTAATTAAAATTCATCAAATTTAATAATATTTGCGAAAAAAGTTGAACCAAATTCACATATATCCTCAATTGACTTATTATTCACTTATTTGTTTGACCTGCAGTAAGTTAGTAGTAAGTCAATTTGAGAAAAATATTTATATTTGTTCAACTTTGTTGCTAAAGCCGTCAAATTTGGAGGTCTATTTGCCAGACATAAACAAATGCCAAGAGTATCAAATAATAAAATCTTTCAAGCCACATAGAATTTACGTGTAGTTACACAAACTTCAAGAGTGGACGGTGTAATTAACCCCTACATGTATAATCTGAAGAAAATATTGATAATTATATTTTATTTAATGGTAAATTGCAATTTAATTACCTATGTTAGGAAAATAGGCAAACAACCCTCTTGGGAAAAATAAAATAGCAATTCATTCAAAGTTAGGCAGGGAGGTAAATTATTTTATTTTTAAAATACAAAGAAGTAAATTACTAGTTATTTTTCATAGGAGGATAATTTATCAATTTTCAATATCACAGGGAGTAAATTTTTATTCACTATTTTATTTAAATTAAAAGTACAATGGTCTCAATTACACTTTTAGTTTCATTTTATTAAATTTCTTTTATTTCAATTTTTTCCTGTTAAAGTGAAGTGATTGAAAGAAGAAACAATCACAATATTTTTGTTTCCTTCTTATTGTCTTAAAGCCGATTCTCTTCACTGTTCAATGTTGACATTCATTGCACTTTTTTTACAACTTCTCATCAATTCATGAAAACAAACTCCTCCTCGTTGTAAATCAGACACATTCCCATGTTGTTATATTCTTGTTTAGGTTCTCCGACCCTAAATGATTTAAGTCGAGTAAAAAACATCTTTGTTAATTATTATTTGAATTAATATCGAATTTGAAAAATATATTAAAGTGATTGGTGTTCAAATTTAGCTGAAACGAGCTTTAATTTAATTACATAACTAAAGTAAGTTTACTATAATCATTTTACATTTTAATTATTTATCCATTTAAAAAAAAATAATAATCACTTTAAAAAGCACGAGTTTTTAAACATTCCCTATTTATTAATATTTTCATGTATGTGTAAACTTTTTTTGTATCCATCTCAAGTTAAAAATATCCACAATATTTTGATTATTTTTTAAATAGTCTACTCAATTTTATACATATAAAAACTTTTGCCTTTTTAGTAATTTTGGCAATATTAAAAAGGTAAATTACAATGTGCTCCCTAAATTTTGCCTTAATTACAAACACCACTCGTTGTTAAAAAATTATAAATACCCTAAAAATACTCTCTTGCAATGAGCCGTCATAATGAGGCATTTGTTAGGATATTTATAATTTTAAAATAATATTTATAGCTTTTCAAACAATAAATGAATATTTATAATTATGACAGACCTTAGATGAGCTCATTGTAATATACCCTTTTTAATATTGTCAAAATCACTAAAAATCAATTTTTTTTTTGTGTTTGGGGGAGGGGGTGGAGTTATTCCTCTCGATATATTTTTTGTATTTATTCTTTTACATTTTCATGTTTTGATGCTATATTTAGGATTAAAAATAAATTAAAATATTTAATATTCAATTAAAATCAATAAATCGTAACTCGTTTAAACTCAATTTATTAAATTTAATAGACCAAATTTGTACAAAATTTTTACTCAATAAAATTTCAGACTCGATTCGAATTTACTCTAATTAAAAAAAATAGTGAAATATGTGTGTACAAAAGAAACTACAAATTCAAGTAATTAAATCAAGTTGAAATAAAAATAAATAAATAAATGTGTATGTTAATTTGTTGGACTTGACTCGATTTATTTACATCATCAGTGAACTGTATCAGGGCTCATCCATGGGCTGATTGCACCAACCCATAGGCCAATAGAGCAAGTTAGACCTGGTCCAAAAATGCTTACGAGGAGGAAGGCCCATGATGGGCCCAATTAAATGTCTATTTCTGTTTTGATCAAGTCGAAAATCTTTTAACTGTAATCCAAACTAGTCGTGACCCTCGCCTGTCCACATCCGCCCCCACACGGCGTCGCCGCCGCTGACCATTGTTATAACTCTGGCATCTACTCTCTTTTCCAGCACTTGGTAGTTCAGAGAATTAATCCAATTTATCGCGATACGCCGCCTTCCTTGGTGTATGCCGCTATTTTTCTACGGATTGACCTTTGGCCGTTGGTCGCCAAGTTTCCCTCGCCGGCAGGGACTTCTCCGTTTCTGTGGTAAATAGTGTTGCATCTTATGGTTAATTGTTGAAATCCTTAATTTTTTTGTTTATTTGGATACTTTTAGGCTCTTAGCTTCTTAGTGGAAGGATTATTGTTGTGGATTTGAGAGATTTTACAAAATTTTGATGTTAGTACTTGCTGGGAAATACAATTAATTCTGATGATAAATGATAGTATCTCTGCTTCTTATTTGTTTGGACATTGGTATGCGTCCGGGAAGGAAAGGATTATCTTCATGGATTCAAGAGGTTTTGTGAAGTTTAATACTAATACCTCGTGTTCTGATGTGTAAATGAGTCTGCCATGTAAGGAAAATTTGGGGATTTCAGGTTCTAGAATGACGGCTTGGAATCTGATATTGAATGCCGTTTGAAGTTAAATAATGTGACCTATAGCATTAGTATGTAGGAGCTTCTCTGTTGATTGAACGGAAAGCTTTCATAATCAAACATATCAACAGCCCTGGTGATTTCTTCACTATTGGCTCACATGTAACTCATTTTTACTAAATATTGAGAGATAATTTTTCACTCTTGACAGATGAATCAATAAAAAATCTGAGATCGTACTTGAAGCAATTAAAGTTTTAGATCCGTTGCCAGCTAGTCCGCGTGTTAGTCTGTCAGCTTTGTTTCTTTTATGGCTTCTGGACAACTGGTGGCTAAGCCTTGAGAGCTCTAATTTGTTGCTTTTCTAACGTTTTGGTGTAATGCATTAGTTTACTGCAGTTTCTGAAGCTTTCTGAATGTGGGACTGCATCCCGTTGATCCATTTGCAGGGTTCAAAATTCACTCACTATAGGTCTATATGTTTGGATATATGAAATGTTTCATGATGTAGCGACAATGCAAAATAAAGTTTGCATCACAAAAATTGGTTAAAAATAGGTAAGGTTGAATACAAAAACAAAGTTTATATCATGGAGTTAAGGATGATGGTCTGTATATCAAGTCTCAATAGAAGTGAATGCATATTCGTAAGTTAATGGAGCAAAAGTACTATGGAGGTCTTCCCTTCTAACTTTTTGCTAGGGAAATAGAGAGGTGAGGGTAGCAGGTCTTGAAGATAGATTTCATGGGATCAGCAGAGATGCCTTAGCTAATGAAATAGTTATCAGACAGACTTTTCTTCATTGGAGGTTTCATTTTGTTAGTTGATAAGTTTTGTTTTTCAATTCTAATCTCTTTCCTATTTTTCTTTGAAGCTGTTAGTTGTATTCCAGCACGAGGTTTTTAAGTGAGATTTCCATAACCTGGAGTGAGTTGAACAATATGGCATCTAAACGAAATATCCGCTATAGTCGTCTTGCTGTTGATGAAGATGATTATTATAATGATAGCAGCCAAAGCCGACATGATCCTAGATTTGATTATACACCCAGAACCTATGACAAGATTCCTTGGAAGTCGATATGTCTTGCACTTTTTTTGCTCCTCCTTGGATGCCTGCTTCTTTTGCTTGCAATTTTCATCTTCACTGGTCACATGGGTGGGGAGCTCTCACAAGCATACGGCCTCTTAGGACTGGGACTTCTTACCTTTGTGCCAGGTAACCCAGTGTGTCCTCATTATTATTATTTAGTACCATTAAAGTGACTAGATAGTGTGTACATGGGGTCTCTTGTATGTTGTATGGATTAATCTATATGCTGCATTATGTTGAATTAAGCTTTTCATTTTGATGAGTTGTATTGTCATTTTAGCTGTAGTCCGTTGATCTGACAAATTAGCAACTGCCATATGCTTCATTGATATATCAATACTGATATGTTTATTTCTGTAGTTGCTTGAGCAACAACCATATTTTGTATTAACTCTTATGAACTGGTCACAGGCTTCTACGAGACTCGGATTGCTTACTACTCCTGGAGAGGTGCCCAAGGATACCGTTTTGCCTCAATTCCTGACTATTGAGGTCTTGTTGTTTCAACTGCCGGTTGGTGTTTAACTAGTTTAGTTTCAACCTCACTCTATTTCCTTTATGGTTTTCTTATGGCTTAAAGGCTCTTTCTGAAGAACAATTATCGCTATGCTCCATTTGTATATCTAGAAACGAGTGCTTTGTATATTGTTCCATTGAGTTCAGCAGAAATCTGGTTCCATATGCTGCAAAATACACGTGATCCTGGTCGAACCTTTTAATAGCAGCAACCCGACAATGGAGATGTTAGAAATTCAGGAGGGATGGGTTTATGGCTGTCAAATTTTGCATCCTGTTGTTGGTTGTAGAATATACGCGTTTGTAGGAATGGGTTTTGAATCGAAAGCATAGGAAGAATTTGTTCTTGGACATTTGTTAAGTTTTAAGTGCTAATGACATGAGAGTTATGGAGTAGTACCAAGGAGGAAACCTTTGCATTTATTCTTGAAAGGGACACTTAGGCCATTGATACAATTATCTAAAGAGCACCCCTCTTTTTATCCCTCTCTGAAGGCATTATTATTATGTGTATTTGTGGCAGATTATTGCTTGGGTTGGGTGGGGTTCCATCATATTCGGGAAAATTGTATTTTTGGTCCCGCACGATACGATGTATTGTACTTTTGGTCTCGTAGTTTACGAAATTAGCACATTTAGTCCATAGGATAAATATTGTAGCATTTTTTGTCCCATAAAATCAAAATTTGACACATTTGGTCCCATAGAATAAAAATTATAGCATATTTGGTTCTATAAGATATAAACTTGGGGGACCCAATGTGCTACTACTTTTTACCTTATTGGACCAAATATACTACAATTTTATCATATGGGACAAAAAATGCTATAATATTTGTTTTATGAGATTAAAAGTACTATGTTTGTAAATTATGAGACAAAAAATGCAACACAACTCATTGTGTGGGAACAAAATTGCCGTTTCCCCATCATATCCAGACTAAGTGGGACATGGAAATGCTGTTGGAGGGAAAAGCAAAGATTCATTTGCAGGAGGACTTGCATGTACGCAAACACCACTTTGTTTATAATTTGTAAAGAGAAACATAAACATTATATTAATAGATTTAAATTCTTTTCATATGAGTCAAATTCGTTCGCATAACTTAAGCAAAGGTGTAAACCAATAAAATGTAATCAAGTATTCTGCAAATGCAAAAAAGAAAAAAAGAATCAAATACTTTTTAGTAATCAATTACAATCATATTATAATTACTTAGCATTCTAATCATCATATAAAACATTTAACAATTATTAAAGTCAAAAGCAAAAAAGGTAATAATATTAGAGTACAATAATAACTTGTAATATTGTTGAATTTGAATTTATAACTTAATAGAAGGGGCCTTAATTTCATGAACTGCATCATGTCTTATTGACAAAATAAAAAAATAAATCAAATATTATTAATATTATATGTCAAACTTGGGACAGACACATCTAATTTTCTTTAAACAAAATGTAACAAAAATACTAACTTCCATTAACAAATATCTCAATTATTTGATATATATATATATAAATAAAACAAATATCTCAATTGTCATTATATTCATTAGCATAATATATTGTAATCCAAATAAATAAATTAATAATATTTGCAACTCCAAGGAGAAAGAAAAATATAATAAAATTCCAACATAAATAACAAGAGAACAAGTACCGGCGTTCGCTTTCTGCGTCATCATTTCCTCATACCTCCATTGGAGGAGGCAATCAATACCCATACCCCTCGTCCGCACTGTATCAATTCCCTACACATACATTTATTTTTCCTACTTTCTTTCCTTTTTTTCCCCCCTAGCTTCAGTCTTCTCCATTTTGGGATTCTGTCTGCTGCTCTTCGTCGTCGTTTGTTTCTGTGTAAGCTTACTTGCTCGTGATTTTTCGAGTGAAGGAATTGAAGAGTGTACGTATTAGTCTCTCCTCTTTTTGATTGTTTAGCTTTCTCATTTAATTATTTTACATGAATTGTCCAGATCTGTAGTGGGTTCATGCGAGTTTATGGAGTTGTAAGTTTGCGATTTTGGGAAAAAATCTCGTGTTTCGGTGTCAAAGGTTTGAGCATTCGGGTATGGAGTAAAGTGCTTGTTGATAAAATTAGGATGTTGTGATGAATTGGTTCGCTGTGGGTTTTAGTTTGTGATTTTGGATTATGGGTTGCTGGTTTTCTAAGTTAAATTAGATGATTATTGTTTACTTTGCATTTGTGAGTGCTGTTTTCTGGTGGACGTGTTATTCGGGGAAGAAGGAATTTTAGGTTTCACTGTAAAAATGAAGCGCAATGTGGCCCAAATTCACTTAGTGTGTCGAATGGGAAATTTGTCTGCTTTGCAAATTTTGAACCTGGTGATGGTTTGTGCTGGAATTTGAATCAGAAGAGTTTAAGCCCAAGAATGGTTGTATTGCATTCTCTTCAATCAGCTGGAAGGCAAGAACACTTGTTGATATGGGCATCGCTAAATTCATCCATCAGCAATGAGGATGAATGCTTTGGTTTTGCTTACTTGTGGTTCCATGTATAATTGTTTGTTTTTTTTTATCGTATGACTGAATCTGGAAAATGAAAATTGGAACCTATGACTTGCTGCTATCAAGATTTTACATTGATTTTAGGTTTGAGGGGTGTGACTTATTCTTTATTACACATGCTTTTTTTCCCCCATATAGACACTGCTTTAATTCCATTTGTGAAATGGGTCCAGGAAGATGGACGGATCAACCCAAGATGGTAGTAGTGTGGATTCATTCATGCGGAACTATAAGCTAGGGAAAACTCTTGGAATCGGCTCATTCGGTAAAGTTAGAATTGCTGAACATACATTGACAGGGCACAAGGTTGCTGTGAAGATCCTTAACCGCAAGAAAATAAAGAATATGGATATGGAAGAAAAAGGTGAGCAAGCTAACAAGCAAATTATGTTTCTTTGACTTGTCTATTTCCATTTCTAGCCTATTGTTGAGAAATGATTTGTTATATCTTCTGGGTCTTAAGTTGCCTCATGCTCTTCAAGGTGAATTCTTGCCCACAACCATTTTGCAATAATCTAAAACTGAAAACATTTTATGATTCCTTCTTATCATATTAGCTTATATTTGGTATACATCTACTCTGGTTTCACTATGTGTGGAGATCTGCTCAATTCTTTTGAGAATAGCCGTTTGATGCCCCACTCCATAGTAGTATTTCAGTTTGTGAGGCTCCAAATATTATGTTCTAGTTTTTGCGTAAAAAATGGGTTCTCAATTTCTTTTAATGTACATGTGCAACAACATTATAGTCCGGAAGACTTCTTTGAGTAGCATAACAGAACTCAGTTGTCCACATATGTACATAGTTTTGATGTTCGAGTGTTTATTTTACAATCTTTTCTATTTAGAGTAGTGCACAAGTTAGCTGGATCAAGTTATATTAAACCATGCTGAGCTCCTTTAAGAGTGGGTTTTCTTCTTGCAGTTAGAAGAGAAATCAAAATTTTGAGATTATTTATGCATCCCCATATCATACGTCTATATGAAGTCGTGGAGACAAATACAGATATATACGTTGTAATGGAATATGTTAAGTCTGGTGAGTTGTTTGATTATATTGTCGAGAAGGGCCGACTACATGAGGAGGAAGCCCGCATCTTCTTTCAGCAGGTTAGATGCCTTTTGTGTAGAAATCGCTGGCTGTTTCTTTTATTTAAGCCTGTATGTCAATGCTTTTGTCTTTAAACTTTGACTATTTGCTGAGGATTGCAGATAATCTCTGGGTGGAGTACTGCCATAGGAATATGGTGGTTCATAGAGATCTGAAGCCTGAGAACTTGCTTTTGGATTCTAAGTGCAATGTGAAGATTGCTGATTTTGGTTTGAGTAATATCATGCGTGACGGTCATTTCCTGAAGACAAGCTGTGGAAGCCCCAACTATGCTGCACCAGAGGTACTTAGATCATTAGAAGAAATGTGTATTGCAGAATCTTTGAACATATTAAGAACAGCATTTTGAAAGGCTTTGTTATGCATCTCATGAATAGGTTATATCTGGTAAACTATATGCGGGTCCTGAAGTGGATGTGTGGAGCTGTGGTGTTATTCTCTATGCACTTCTCTGTGGTACCCTTCCATTTGACGATGAAAACATTCCTAACCTTTTCAAGAAAATCAAGGTACTCTCAGGCCACTTATAGATTCTTGCCCATGTTCTCTATCTCGTGTACGCATCATAGAAAATAGGCGCAAAATGTGTTTCACGAAGTTCCTTTCTGAACTGATTTGAAGTTTTATACAGCTGGCTGCTGTGATTTTAGACCTAACTCTGATGTTAATATTATTAGTCTTCGTAGCTGCCTGAATCTATACCTGTTTAACCTACTGAATAGATTATTATTATTATTATTATTATTATTATTATTATTAGTATGATTATGATTATGATCATGATCATGATTATTATTTTGATTATGTTTATGTTTATGTTTGTGTTTATGTTTAGTCAAAGGTATAACATCAGATACTACTGAACTACACCATCTTTTCTTGTTTAATTTATCTATAGGGTGGAATATATACTCTTCCAAGCCATTTATCTGCCGGTGCTAGAGATTTGATTCCGAGGATGCTCATAGTTGATCCTATGAAGCGAATGACTATTCCTGAGATTCGTGCACACCCATGGTTCCAAGCTCATCTGCCACGCTATTTGGCAGTGCCACCACCTGATACAACTCAGCAAGCTAAAAAGGTATGTAGGACTTTGAATCCCATATCGAGATCCTTAAAAGTAATACTTGAAGTCTCCTTTGCATGTAGTCAATTACAGGAACATAAAAAAATGTGACTATGAAATTCTGAATCTCTTATTTCCATTCTTCATCCGTTCATGTGTACCTGGTGTTGTCTGTACTTAATTTGGCAAACGCCTGCTGATTCTCTGGTGGCATGTGTTTATGCTAATTGTTACAAGTAACTAAATCATGGTTTAATTTAAATATATATTTCATATGCGCAGATTGATGAAGAGATTCTCCAGGAAGTGGTTAAGATGGGATTTGACAGGAATGTACTATCTGATTCTCTTCGAAACAGGGTTCAAAATGAGGTGAACTTCGTGACTGTATCATGTAAATCCTGATCTTCAAGTTTTCTTATTTTGTGGCTTATTTCAGGGTACTGTCACATACTATTTGCTGCTAGACAATCGTTTTCGTGTTTCCAGTGGCTACCTTGGATCTGAATTTCAGGAGACCATGGTGCGCTTTTTAACTTTTGCTGATGACTAAGGCTGTAGATTTCTTTCTTATATTCATAAAGGAAATGCTAGCTTTTCTATTCTGTCATCCTATCCATTCTTTCACTATTATGGGTTCCATAGATCATGTCATTGTGATTTCCATCTTCCAAACTTCTTTTATCATCTTGGCCCACTAATATTCATATTTAGAAAATTTTCCAAATGTTGCATGTTTGAGTAATTCTATGCTTCTGTAGGAATTTGGGTATAATCGCATGAATCCAAGTGAGACTGTAGCATCTCCTGTTGGGCAACGGCTTCCTGGAGCCATTGATTATCAGCAATTTGGAGGAAGGCAGCTTCCGGTCGACAGAAAATGGGCACTTGGACTCCAGGTTTGTTGCCTTGCCTTTTGCAATTAACTCTCAAGAGTATGAGTGTGTGCAAATTGAGCTTGTCTTGGAAGAACATGAGCTATCAATCAGAGGGGTAAGATTTATAGTATGATTCATGGATTGTAAAATTCGTCTCTACTATTCTCATGATAACTTGCACAAGAATATTCACTTTCATCTGTTAACCCTATTGAGGATTCAAGATTGACTTGGTGTATTCTAAACCTTCATTGATCATGATATTTATTTCTATTTATCTGATTTATGTACTAGTCTCGAGCCCATCCTCGTGAGATAATGACAGAAGTTCTCAAAGCTCTGCAAGAATTGAATGTGTACTGGAAACAGATTGGACACTACAACATGAAATGCAGATGGAATCGGGGCAGTCCTGGTCACAGTAAAGGAACACTGAACAATTCTATGCTCGACAGTAACTATTACAGTGATGAATCTGGTATCATTGAGAATGATGGCAGTATTAGGCCACAGAATGTTGTCAAATTTGAAGTGCAGGTAACAGTTTCAACAATCCATTTTACTCTTTACTTAAATGGCTCCCTTCTAATGGTCATTGGCCCAACTTGTGTAATCTTATTTCAGCTTTACAAAACCCGCGAAGACAAATATTTGCTTGATCTGCAGAGAGTTCAGGGTCCACAGTTCCTTTTTCTTGATCTTTGTGCCGCCTTCCTTGCTCAGCTTCGCGTCCTCTAAGTTTCTGTATCAGAGCTCGTATCGGTCCAGGTGGGGGATTAGAAGTTGATGCTGTATATATAATTGTGACCAGCTAAGCGCCAAGTCCCCTGGCTTTGAGATGAACGTCGTGCCAAGCCGATATTTTTGTTAGACTTGGTTTCCTACAAGAAGTAGTTCTCCGTTTACAACTGTTTTTAACTTTGCTTATCATAGTTTTATGCATCCAAAAGGAATCTTTCCAACCCTTAAATTCTGATAGTTTAGCTAAGTCAGCTGCAGTGTTTGCCAGATGCAAAATAATTAAATCAAAAATCATCTTGTGCAGTTTGCTGCTAGTCGTTCTCCTCTCCATCTATGCGTCTATGGTTATCAGAATTTGTTCTTCTGTTATTAGCTATATGCAAGTTCGCATAATATTCTGCTGATGGT
The DNA here is from genome assembly GCA_034509725.1 of Sesamum angolense. NCBI lineage: Eukaryota > Viridiplantae > Streptophyta > Magnoliopsida > Lamiales > Pedaliaceae > Sesamum > Sesamum angolense. The sequence goes on along the minus strand of JACGWL010000001.1, from coordinate 5,966,038 downwards.
GATGTTCCTTATCATACTTCCCACCAATGAAAGAAGATGATTTTGCATAATATTGATGTTTCCATGTTAATTTCTGTTTCAGTATTAAGGTTTTTGTCTTGCTAGGCGAAAATATGTTAGTAATGTTGTCAGAAAATTACGCAGACACCCCATGAAGTTCGGATATATATAATAAATTTGGATAATATTTATAGTTGGTTTTTTGAATTTTGTGTTTAGAATCACTTTATTCCTTTAAATTTATTTTGACGTTAGCATTTTTAAACGGTCGATCCCTCTTATTATTTTCGGGCAAAAATCATTGCACCTTATCCAGCCATGTTTGCAGTCACGTATTCTCTAACCAACAAGGCAAAAACAAGAGGGCTCCAAAACTCCATATGAGTCTCAATTTAGTCTCTAATGTTCATAAATGATCACATTTCCAAACTTATCCAAGCGATTGAAAACAATTAAAGAATGGTTGCAAGCCTATTACATTGTCATCATGACAGGGATCATCACCAAAGACCATATGCCAGCAAATTAACTAAAGTATATAGGCGGAAGATCGATGGAGCTCCAGAGGGACAATTCTCCATCAAGATTCAGGCAATTGCCATCCTCACTCTCCATCTTCTCTTTGAGCTCAACTTTCTCATTTATCGCGTTCCGAAGCCTGGAGACGTGATCAGACCTGTTGACAGGCGATTTCAGCTTCAGTTTCAGGCACTCAGTGATCCCATTAAAGGCATAGAGCGAAGCTGAAAACTTCCTCTCGTAGTTCATCCTCTTCATGGCCTCAGTCAGCGTCAGGGTTCGTCTCCATTCCTCCTGAAATTCTCCTCAGCAATCTCAAAAGGTGAATATTCAATTGAAGACCCGATGTTGTCATCAACAAACTGGAAGTCCACAACTTCCAGGCTTGCACAGTTTCCTTCCTCAGCTTCATTCTCCAGTTCCAGGATTCCAGGGAAATCAGTTGACATATCACTCTCAGTTTGTGGCATGCCAGGATCGAAACTACTCAAGTCATTAATCACCCTGCTGTAATTTTCCAGGGAAAAATCCTCATCAGGGTCGTGGAGAAAATCAGGGAAGCTGGATTCTAATAAATCAGGCTCTTCACGATCTGCGTATTCGATTCTCTGCTTCTTATTAGTACAAGGCATTGAAGAAACTGATGATGGTGAGTTAGAACTGGAATTAGCGTTATCGTTTCTGGCCTGGAGCCTGCTTCGGAGAAGGTTTGTGATCTTCGAAGGTAGGACTGTACCGGAAGAAGAGGGCCAGAAATTGGTTCTTGTATTAGCCCCACGAAGCAAACACGCTGCCTCATCATAGGCCCTGGCCGCCTCCTCCGCCGTGTCGAATGTCCCCAACCACACTCTTATCTTCTGTATGGTGTCCTTTATCTCTGCCACCCACCGCCCCGACGGCCGCTGCCGAACCCCCACGAACCGCTTCCGGGCTCGTGTCATTCCCCCTAATGCTGCTGCCTTCATCATCTCATCGGCCGTCTGTTCACCGGAGTTGATCCTCAACTCCTCCACGGCCTTTCTTTTCCTAGCCATTTTGGTTGTTGATGATCTTGGGGGGTTTAGTAAAGTTTAAGGTGGATTGTTTGCTGATCATGTCAGTTTGATGTGGGAATGGTTGGTTTTATACGTACAAAGTAGAAAGATCCTGTCAAAGGAGAAGAATTTAGAGCTGAAATGGTCTTGTATTGTATATTATATTAATCATGAAAAAAGCTTGTTCGTTCAGCAAAATTTCATTCCACCATAATATTATACTGTTTATATAATTAAGAACGACCAATAAAATAAAATAAAGCATTCCGTATAAGCTCTGACCTGGCCAAACAGTGAAGTTTCTTGCTCCCAATGATGTCTACTATTAGAGTACTTAACAATGAGTTTGGGGGAAACTCCAACCCAACTCGTTCCGCGACTTAAGTGGAATAATATTCTTATCGTATAATTGATATACAATTTAAAGACGGTTATTGATTATATGATAAGTATATTCATTTATTCTATAATTGATTTAGTTCAATTAAATTCTATTTGAGTAAAAAATTTAATGAGTAGAGGTAAATGGTAATCAAACCGTAGCCAAGACCCACTCATCTGGCTCAAGCTCAGAAGCAAGTAAATGGACTTACAGACGTGTTTGAATTGTAATTTTGTGAACACTGGAATGTGGGAATTTCTCAAAAACATGTCCAAACTTCATTAATTACATTAATAATTTAAATATCTTAAGTTATAATATATTATATAAAACTCGAGCACTTAAAAAAGTCATTTTTTGTCGTTGGTTGATGAAAGCTAAGTAACCGGTTTTTCCAAAGGTGACGGAGATGGTAACCGGCACAGCAATTAAATTATTTCATTATCTATATATATATATTAGTCGTCATCGTACGCATTTTTTTAAATATATAAACCAATTTATAAAGTAAAATAATGAAAAAAAATTATATTATAAAAATCATAAATATGAAGAAGGTAATAGAAAAGCGTGGAGTAATAAGTAAAGATAATATAAATAATATATATATATATAATATATATATATATATATAATAGCGAGGTTATTAAAAAATATTAAAATTATTATTATGACTTCAAAATTTTTTGAATGAAAAAATAAATTAAAGGGTAAGTTTGAGTATTCAAAAATTGTACTATAAAATTTTTTTTTATAATATATATTATATATATATATATATATATATATATATAAATTACCGAATTTTGTATGTCGGCTAAACAGTGTAGATAGTGACATTTTCAGACCTTCATGATATAGTGTTTAGGTATTGGGTTCTCATCGAAAAGACTATCGCATATATAAGTAGATTGCTTCTCGAATAAAAAGTTATGATCGTTTAAAATTTTATTGTTAAACCACACACTTCATGCACTATATTTTGAATTTTTATCGATTCAAACACTATCAACATGCATCTGTCTCTTATTCTACATTAACAAGAGAAAGAGATGTAAGATTCTCAAGGTCCTGTTGTTATGCTGATTTATTAACGTCCAAGATTTTAGAGTAACTGAGTTTGGTCAATAAGATTTTCATTGATTAAAATCATTTAAAATTATATTTATTTTTATAAATAATTCCCTCTTTAATTAATTAATAGCTTTCTACTTACACATATTTAGAAAAAAATTATTTTATCAAGTTTGATTAATTAATTAATTTATTTTATTTATTTATTTAAATTAATATAATAATATTTTAAATTATATAAACAATTGAGTATGTTTCATTATCAGGTGTGGGCAGTCTAATATAGAAGTAAAAGTAGACTAGTAGTGTATAGTATAGTATCAAGAGAAGGTGTCAATGCGCTATTGTTGTTGCTCCACGTGGAGGTTTAGGAAGAAATCAACGGTCATAATTCTCTCAAAACAACTTATATATATATATATAAGCTATTTAATTATTAATTAAGACTTAAAAGCATCAAAATCCTCCAAATGTTGTTAACAAAGAAACCCTAACTTTTTAATCATTTTAAAATATTTAAATAACTATGGAAATAAGAGGATGTCTGACTAAGTTTATATTAAAAGATCTGATAAGTTCGTACATTTATGTTTTAAAAAATTATAAAATATTAAATTTTATTCTAAAATAAATTATGACGTGTTTGGATAAAATAAAATTATGAAACTTAAAAGATGTTAGTAATGATAAATTTATTAAAACTTTATAAATTAGTTACCAACTCCTTATATTTTTTTTTGAAATAAAAAAAAAGAACTTATAAGCTCCCAATATTTTATTTTTATAGTTTATAAGCATTTTTAAAAAAAAAAAAATTATCCAAACAAAATTATAGCATCTTATAAGCTCGCAAATATTTAATAAGATGCTTTGAAGAGAGCATATAAGCTCACCCAAATACCTCTTAATGGTTCTAGAATGGGGCCATTGATGAGGTTGAAAAGATAATTTGGGCCCAATTGACTAAGCCCAAATACTTAGCCCACACTCAATTGAGTATCTCAAGTACAGAGCCCATCTGTATACAACGTCGTAAAAGAAGTTGGGCCGCTGGGATAGCCCAACCGCCCTGGCTAGTAATAATCTAAAAGATTACATCTACCATCCCTTGTAATTGTATATAAATTTTTATAATTTAAAATTTTATATTTAGTATCTCAATTTTTTATTTTTGTTTAAAAAATAAATTTATTTATTAATTAAATTTTATTAAATTTATTAATATTTAAAAAAAAAGAAAAATAATTTTTATTTCTATCAACTTAATCTTGATTGATTGAATGTCAAACAAATTCTTACAATAAAATTAATATTACAAGTACGAAGATATGCCTTCCTATATTTATTAATGCATGGAAATGTATATTAATAGTTTGATTCAAAGTAAATAATTATAATTATAGCAAATTTTAATATAACTCCCCAATAAATTTTGAGATCTATTACTAATTTCTCAAATAGAAAATATTGATAATTATGATGAATTTTAAAAGTAGGGTGTAATCTGCACTAAATAATATTATCATGATGTAAAAATATATTAAGTCGGAAAGAAATATGAACATTATTTTGAAGGTAGTAGAAAGTAATTCCTGTGAAAGATGATGATTGACTCGTTATAAACCACAAAATTCGGTGAAAAGAGCGTCCTCTTTGACAGCGAACTCCCGGAAATCTCATCAACGTTTTTCCCAATTTGGTCAAATTACAAAACCGGATTTTCCACCAGATTCTCCAGGTTCTTTAGATCATTTTTTGTTCTCTTTTTATTCTGTTGAATTTGTCTAGTTCAAGTATTGTAACTCTAATCGGCGATGCGAGATTGTTGAGTTTTCGGATATCGTGCTGTTATTTTCACAATTAAAAGGTCGATCGGGGGTCAATTTATACTTTTTCTGTCGATTTAATCAGAAAGGTCACCATGAGCGCGGTATTTGAAGGTTACGAAAAGCAATATTGCGAGCTCTCTGCGAATTTGTCGAAGAAGTGCTCGTCGGCTAGCCTACTTGATGGAGGTTACTTCAATGCCTCAAGCCCTAATTTTATTTGGAAATCCAACATTTTTGTTTTTCTTTTTAAGCTATGTTTTTCGCTCTTTTTTTTAAAAATAATATATATATATATATATATATATATATATATATATTTAATGTTTGCTTGTTCTTGCATGCGTATTGGTATCTTTTTGCTTTTGTTAAATGGTTGGTATTAGTTGAACAAAGAATTGAGACGAAATGCTGTAATCTAATTGTTCGGACGCCAGTAGAATTCGAAATTTCATGTGCAGATTTTGTAGCTTTTACCAACTCATGAACTAAATTTATGGGATGTGATGTACTGAGCATCATGAAGCAGCCCATTTCTGGAGGGATTTTTAACTTTGTTCTTTTCTCTTTTCTTGTTACACGACTGATTGTGGATTAATTTTCTATGGATTATTTACTTTGTCAGAATACTGTCTTAGACTAGTTCAACCGATTTCGAGGAGGATTGATTCAAACCCTTTGCCTGGTTGATGATATGACCAACTTACTCGTCTGATAGAATATGGGAGGTGGGAAGAGGAACACTCAGAATCAGAGAGATTAGAATTGCATGTGTCAGTAAGGGTCGTCTTACTCCCTCTCCTTTCCCTCTTCCCTTATGAAGCATGAACGAACTTCCTTTCTCCATTATCCAAGCACTTCCCACTCCCAATTCCTCCTTTAGTCCTGCCAGCCAAACAGATCTGTCCCTCACTTCTCACTCTCTTCTTCCTTTTAATTCTCTGCATTTTCCCTGTGGGGTGGGGTAGGAAGGGGGTAGTTCTCAATCTGTTTTATGTCCTTCCTTCAGACATGGAAGATGCTTGCTCCTAGTGTATGCATCATTAATTTGTTGCTGGATGGATGATTTTGCTTCTTTCATCATGCTTATCCATATTGCTTAGCATATTTCACTATTTACTATGTTCTCAATTTATTTATGTTATTCTCGTTATGCTTCCTGCTAAAGTTGATTGCATGAGATCCAAAACCCATTTCTTTGCAGAGCAAAAGAAGCAAAAGATTTCTGAAATAAAATCTGGATTGGATACGGCAGAAGCTTTGGTACAGACCAACCTTTTTGCGGAAACTTTTCTCTTTCCTTTTTCTTTAGATTTTTTTCTCTCTTTCTGAGATTGGCTGATGATCTCTCACAGATTCGGAAGATGGATCTTGAGGCCCGTGGTTTGCAACCAAACATTAAGGCAGTGCTTCTTGCCAAGCTGAGAGAGTATAAATCTGATCTGAATAATTTGAAAAGCGAGGTAAAGCGAATTGCATCAGCAAACTTGGACCAGGCTGCCCGAGATGATCTGCTGGAGGCGGGGATGGCTAATACATTGGCAGTATGTTTGTGCCTTTCAGAATGACATCTCTCTGTTATGCTTTTCATTTATCCACTTCAGTTATAACCACCCACCTTGATTGTTTCTTGCGAAATATTTCATCAAAGTAGTGTGCCTTGGTATTTATGTCTGAACTTCGCAGAACTTGCTTCTAACTCAGCACCTACATCTTCAAGTGATGCATAACCTTGTGAAACAAGTACAGAGATTGCATTGCTCATCACACTATATATAAATTGCGCCCTGTATCAACTCTCTGTCAGTATGATCTTATATGTCTTTTCCTGTGCATTTAGTGACTTTAGGCCTTATGATGTAATTCTGATCCAAATATTTAATTATGAAAAAGAATCCCCTTCTTCTGTACAAGTTCAATAGGAGTGAGCTATAACTGTTGGTTATTTTTCAATTTCCTGACATACTAATGGTCATTCCCACAGGTATCAGCCAACCAAAGAGACAGATTGTTAATGTCAACTGAAAGATTGAACAACTCCAGTAACCGGATCATGGAAAGTAGAAAGGTCATGCTGGAGACAGAAGAGCTTGGCGTGTCGCTTCTTCACGATTTACATCAACAGAGACAGTCTCTCTTACATGCTAATAACACGGTATTACTTCCATCTTTGTCAATTTCTTACCATTTTTCAGTGTCCTCAATCTGAAGAAGCAATATCATATTAGACTGTAGAACAGGTCTAGGCCAAGTTCTACTTAGCATGCCTGAGCATTCACCTTTCTGTTCCAGATGCATGGCGTGGACGACAATATAGGCAGGAGCAAGAAAATTATAAGCAACATTTCAAGGAGGATGGACCGGAACAAGTGGATTATTGGTGCTGTAATCACAGTACTGGTTATTGCTATTGCTGTGATCTTGTACTTCAAATTGTCCAAGTGATAGTTTTGAGGTGTGGTGAATGCGAGTTCTTGTGGTTTTCGTCTTGTCAATTTAGTTATTCCATGGATTCAAACGTCTCTGTGGTAAGACTAGTTGTGTTTTTGTTAACAACTGTAGATTGGGAACCTCTTGTCATTCTGCAGTTGAATAAGAACTACAGATTGTTGTAGCCTTGTATTTACTGTAAAGTCGAATTGGGGCTACTGGAATTATTTGATGAACTATAAGTTTTATAATTTGATTATCGTGTTTATTCCAATCTTTGGATTCATGATTTATGGTACCTGAACCGAAGGTATAAACCATATCATCTTTGAAATAAATGAGAACATTTATCCTGTGTAAATAAGAACTGTATGAATGGAGAATACACATTAAATTAAGAGGGATGACAATGCTGGGTCTGCTCCATTTGGGGTGGGTCTCAGAAAATTATAATCGGGTATCTTGAGGTGGGTTTTAAGTTTTTGGTGTTATGACCCTTAATTAGATGCGAGTTCGGTTATTTTTATTATTTGTTGTATATATATTTTTATTTTTATTTTATTTTTATATTGTAAGAAGTATATATATGTATATACATATGAAATAATATGTATATATTAGTTTTACATATAATACATAAAAAATATTACTTTTAATAATTAAAATAATAATATAAATAATTGTAGCTCCATCGTATATGCAAGTAATATATATTTTGAAAGACTTAATATTTTAAAGTTTAAAATATGTCCATAGAAATTTATTTAAATAAATAATCATAATAGTATTATCTCATATGTATAAAGTTATGGGTATTATAATTAAAAAAAAAAGATATTTTATATAAATCGAATTTAGTGGATTTGAGGGGTTCAACCCAATGTTTTAAAACCCAGTCCAGCCCGGACGATTGGACCGCCCGAACCGCCACCCAGCCTAAAAAACGGGCCGGTTGAAACCAAAAAACCGGGGAGTCCAAAAATCGCTTTTTTTTGTGAAAACCGTTTGACCCAGTGGTTCAACCGGTGAACCGGTTGACCCGGTACTGGGTTGATTGAACCAGTCGGGTCAACTATCAAGTGTAAATACATGATAAATTTTTTAATTTTTCTTCTAAAATGTGTATTATTTTTGCCAAATACCCTAATTTTATGTTATTTCTGAAATGATAATAGATTATGTTTAAAAATATGCATTATTTCTATTAAATTGGGATAATTTCTATTAATTTTAACTATTTTATGTTATTTCTAAATATAAAATCCTGATTTCTCTTCTCAATTCAATTTTTTATTTCTGTTAGATTATTTATGATAATTTAGTATATCTAATTTTTTGTTAAATTTGAAAATGTATGATATTATTTCTTGTATTTAATCTTTATAAATTTATTTTTAAATTTATTTTATGATATTGTATATCTTATTGAACTATTAATGTCAAAGAAAAACAATATTTTTTTTTCCAAAAAAAAAAGATAGATTGTGAAGTATATTAATATTATTTATTATTTAATGTTATTTTTAAAATATTAATAATTATTTATGACATAAATATGACGTCACTGGTTCGTCCACGGTTGACCCGACGGTTGAACCAGTGACCCGTAACCCACTTAATTTTCCAGTTCGATGAATGGTCCGGGTTTCAGAACACTGGTTCAACCTATGGAATCCCAATTCCGGAGCAAGATAGATTTCAGGTGCAAGAAATTCTTTAATCAAATTCAGCCCCAAACCCAATTCCGGTACTATCCCTACATTAAACTGGATGGATATGGTGTATAACAAATGAAATAAAAAACGCAACAGGGGATGTAGCTTGTTTTACATTGTTGACAATGAAAGAGCGCTAGGCACGGGGTTCGATCCCCCGCATCTCCATTTTGTGACTTTTGAGGATTTATCTTTCTCCATGGTTTTTCCAGCATTCCTATGTATGTGTCATGGCCGCTGATCTGATCTTCATGCGTTATGTGTTTCTTTGCTCTAGTAGTAACCTCCAAAACAACTTCAAATTAAATGATTTGTTCTGAACAAAAACCAAATCACGCAGAGCACGAGAAGTTACTGATTAATCTTTGAACTATGGCTGTCTAAATCAGAAATGCTAAAAGGTATCAAATAAGTAGAATACTATACTCTGCTCCAGAACTCCCGGATGTATGTTGTAAGTTAGCCTTGCTTCAAAGTGTCATTTAAAACAGGAGAATGACAATTTTAGAGAAATCGGTCTAACTTATATATTTCATTGTCTCAAGAATAATAACACCAATAACGATTCCAGCATGCTGATAGGAAGAATCATCTGTTTTCAGTAGCCAGAACATGCCTTCACCCTTGAATATTTCCTCAAATTGAACCTCATTTTCCAGCAAAAAAATTGCTGAGATCAAAACTTTCTGCAAAGCATTACACATAGTAAAAGCCAGCAGATCACATAGCCATTGCTTCTCGTATAGGTTCAGATGACCATTCGTTAAGTGTTTGGGTATGTGATAGATATTAATAACCACGCGCAACGCATAGACAACTCTTTCAATCCTGATCAACATTAAATCTTTGGTTAGTTAAGAACTCAATAAAACGTATACAGATACAGATTCCAAATCTGCAAATCAGACAGGAGCCAGAGCTTACCCATTGATCACTGTATCGATATTCCAGAAGAAATGCAAAGCTTCGAATCCGCGCCACCACTTATCACACTATCATTCTTCCACCAGTCGGCACACAATACCTAAATTGTGTATATCATATTATTTACAAAGCTATTTACATTCAAAACGGAAACTTAATCTGGAGTCCTTGGGTTTTGAGGGATACCTTGTCCTTGTGTGTGTCAAGCACCGCCAATGGCCACTGCAGAAAAAGAGACGATTAAGAAACAGAGTTTGAATATAGATGCATAGTAAGGAATTGAAGTAACTATATACCGCAGTTCTCAGATCCCATAGCATCACTTTTCCATCATATGAAGCAGAAACCAAGTGAAACCATGATTTATGGTGCCATTTGCAAGAAGATATCCAAGAATTGTGGGATGAGAATTGGAAGATAGGAGACAAGGTTCCTGCTCAAAGAATTCACAAGATACAGGTAAATTTTGATGGTTGATATCATGCAGTAGACTGGAGAGAGAGAGAGAGAGAGAGAGAGAGAGAGAGAGACCTGGCTTGCGAGGATCCCATATTCGAAGAACAGGGTCAGAACCGCCAGCTGCAATAAGGGCAGAACTTTCCCCTCCAATATCAAGACAGTTGATAACCTTGCCACAGAACTAAGTGAAGAAAAACAAAATCTGTTAATGACCAACAATGATGACACTGTTTGCGGGCCAAACATTAATTAAAATAGTCAAAAGCCATTGCATCTGATATGTGGTTCTAATTGCAGCAAACAATTTATGGATAATAAACGTGGAAAAAATCACGTGCGTGTAAGTTTTACAAATTTTCTTTATATTTGGATCAATTACAGTGGATTTTGAAAATGTTTTCACATCATATTTCCAGAGCTGAAATCAGAGGCCATGATGACAGAATTAATTTCAAGAAAAAATCATCGCTCCATTTGGCCAGCAATAGGTATAGCGCAAAAATATATACAAGTAAATGTCATTTTCCCAGAAAAAAAACAACATTTTATCAGATAGCTAACAAGAATTTTTATCTGTTCTGGCAAATATAGGAGATTCTAGCTGTAGATATATCAACCATGTCAAACAGGATGGAAATACAAAGTACAGGCCCTTAATGGAACCTAACATATGAATGGAAGTGCTGTATGATGATAAACAGCTTTATGTTTTTTTAGAAGCGTTTGAAGGAGTGGGAGGATAGTATAATGTCACTCACAATGCTTAGAGAATCTTTGCCTGTCTCAACATCCCATCTTCTAATAGAGTGATCCCATGATGCTGAGAAAACTGTTCCACGTTCCGGCCAGGTGACAGAAGAAACACACTGTGTGTGACCCACAAGAGTTGATAAAGCCTCTCCCTGCACACAAATATGACAACTGTGTAATGTATATATAATACTGAGGGAGGGGATAACTGTTCCACATAAAAGATATACAAGGTTCGAATTTATTTTTCGATTTCAGAAAGGAACCACAGCCATGTATTGCAGAAGTGATGTTATTCAACATTTGTTAATACGCCCCTTTAGCAACTGCAATTTTGCAATCAACAAAAGCAAAGAAAGTATTTCAAGGAAAACCAAAACCATTCTTTACTCTTCATGGAGAAGATAAGATGGGATCTGTAGGCATAAAATTCATTTTGACAAACCAATTCACACATTGAAATAAGTTTTAGTCTCATTAGTCCCATTGTTCTCAATCCACCATATCACTAAATTGACTGCTGCACATCAAATACTTTTCCTGCCATTGAATTGCAAATATAAACAATTTTATAATCTCATCGGTCTATTTATGGACTAAGGTACTCCACCCCATATACCATACAGAACAAGTTGAGATATAGCTTAAAGTTTCATGATTAAGCTAAAATCCCATCACAGTATGCTGGGACTACACTTCATATTTTTATAATTATTCAGAGAAAAGCTTTCAGATAATGCAGCGGCAACGATGGCCAATCAATTGGAGATCATCAACATCTTCAACTTGGGACAAATTTTGCCACCATAAACTGTTTTCTAGTTGATGATCCTTTGAACTCTTAAGTTAATAGGCAATAAGGGTACCTCAGATTGAGGTTCCTCGTCTTCACCATCCTTTTTCCTCTTCTTTACTGAAACTAAACCACTCTCAGTGTCAGACTCATATCCATTCCACAAGTTGATAGAACAATCCCAAGAACCGGAACACACCTGATGAGAAATAGGAAAGTGTGAGAAAGGATTGAAATTCCTTTACAAGAATTATAATGCTGTGCACGAGAATTTAAGGAGCAAAAGTAACTACCATATCACCCGAAGGCTCTGCTGCAATGCTCTGAACAGCAGCAGTGTGACCCCGTAATACCTTAAATGCTCTGATCTTATTTGGTTGATCTTTCGACTCCTCTGCACCAAACTTTCAGAGGGGAAAAGAAATCAGGAAAACTTTTTGGCACAAATGGTACTCCTAAGCAGAAAACTAGCACATGTACAAAGAAACTTTCAGCATGTACCTTCCACAACCTTAATGTCCTGTCCTTAGAAGCAGTAGCAACAATTCGATCAACAACACTCTCGGATGCTGAGAAAACAACATATTAAATAATCATAAAAGAAGATTGCAATTAGAGAAATAAGCTTGAGGCCTTACGCATATAAATTCCAAACTTTATCTTGAAAGATAACTTGTGCATACATCTTTAATAAGTGATTCATCACATATGATATCAGTCTCCCAAGATTTAAGCTACAGGAGTAGTGCTGATAACTTTATCAATAAGCATGAATTTCGAGTAAGTAAAATTTAAGGCACGGAAAATACTAACTAGATTCTAGGACCCCGGCTTTTCAATTTTTTCTCAAGTACATTATTTTTACCCTCTGCAAATATGGGTTTAATAATAGCACTAAAAAAGATCATTGTAATAAATACCAAGATAACATTTTACAGCAACTACATAAATATAAAAGAGAACAAACCACACAAAAAGATATTTTAGGTAACATCACCTATAATTCAAAAGAAGCTTTTATCTTATATAACATAGATCCCGTCCCTACCTTTTGGCTTTAAGACACAGACAGAAGTAACTGGGCCAGAATGTCCATCTAATATATGTGAACAAACTCCAGCAGCTGTCCATATCCTATGAGGAATTAACCAAATAACATTTTATCAGGGAATTTCTGCAGCAAGAAATAAGAGAAAAACAGCAAAAGAAGGTGAAAACTATATGGAGTTACCTTCCAAGACCATCATAGCATCCTGTCAAAATATACCTGTCAGATACACAAGAAGTCAGCTTTCCCACTGACATGACTTAGCTAACAACTGAAGCAAATCTGAGTCCTTCGTCAATATGGTATCACACCAATTAAGGTGGAAAGAGATAGCTAATATCCACAAGAGCCAAAAAAAATGCAATTATCATGTGCTATGAACACTCGTGAAGACTTAATGCATACCCATCATCAGAACCATCAACTGCGCTAACCCAGTCATCGTGCAAAGAAGGCTCTTCTTGTTTCCTCGGAGCTACAGCTTTAATGTATTCAATTTCAAGTACTTTTTCCTGTAACAGGTCCCCGATTGTCAGTAATTATATATGTCAACCCACACACACAAACCACCATAGCTAATATTATTTCATCATGGTGGTTCCATTTTGAGAATTTATTTCCAGATCCACTGAAAGAAACTTACTGGGAAAAGAAGCAAAGAAGATTATATTCCCAGACAGATGAGTACATTGAATCTGGTGCTATAACTAGGTCGGCAGTTAAAACATCATCAAACTCATACTTCTCATAAGCTATTTCTAGATAAATGGCGTTTCATCTTAACTTGAAAATCTAAAAGTACCATTGCCTCAATAAAGGCAAAATTACTTACAGCGGATATCCCTTTGGCAAGAAGAAACTCTTCAAGAGACATCCGAACCAGCTCGTCATCAATGAGAAAATCAAAAGGCTCCTGTTTCCAATCGGCATTTGCTGATAAATGAAAGCAGAATCAAAATAATACGCAAATCAGCGTCGAATGTCGAAATCAACTCTGAAAACAATCAATACTCCGTAGACTAACTCAATTTCTTTCAACTTCAGTGACAAACTTAAAAAGATATTGAGAGAGAAACAGAAAAAATGAAAACGAACGACGTACCGGACTGGAGGAGATTGTTGACGAGAGCAGAAAGGCCAAAGCGAGTGAGATTGGCGGGTATGGAAATGGAAGCCGGCGGCGCTCTGTACGGATGTTTTAGCTTAGTTACGAAACGGACTTGCACTTGCCTCGTAGACTCTTCCGCAGCTCCTGCGCCTCCGTCGATATCCATTTCCGTACTTGCGACTGCGGGTGTTTCTGAGACACAGAGAGAGAGAGAACGGCGAAATTGCCGGCGGAAAAGCTCTTAGGGTTTTAGATATCAAGCGCTCCCTTGCAAGGTTTTAGGACGACAACACGATTGTGCGCCACTTCTGTTAGGGTAATTTGTAACTAGCTCCCTTCAAGCTTGGAACAATTACGCTAACATTCCTTTAAAAATTTACTCTACACGCATAATTCTATTTTATTAAGGTTTGAATAAAAAATATTAATGTAAAAAATACATTAATTTTAAATTTTATTTTTTATTTAATTTTATAAATACAATATATATAACATCAAAATTATACATATGTAATAAAATATTGATTTCAAATAACCATCGGATATAAAGTAATTATAAACAAATAAAAAACTAGTTATCTTTTAATTCTTTTTTTGTTTTTTACTTCTTAGGTATGAAGTAAGATTATATATATTTCTTGAAAATATCTTGTTCAAATACTTACTTTAGTATTTCAGAAAATATATACAATAATGGTGTTCACTTTACCTTATATAAAAAGTAAAAAACTACAAGAAAATACTATTTTTTTCCACTCATAATAGGATACTTGTTCTATAGCTACAATTTGAAAATAATATTTTACTACAATTTTATCCTTTTTACTTTATATATCACATTTACTCATTTATAAATATAAAAAAAATACATAGAAATATTAAATGAGTAAAAATTAAAATTTATGCAAATAATAATAATAATAACAACGTTGCCAATATTTTTTGTTCAAGCTCATGACAAAAAGGGATCAAGTGTAAATGAAAATTTTTTATAGGGGTATAAGCATAATTATACAATTTATTTTTTGAAAAAAGTATAACTTTATATTTTTAGTGGGGCTTTAAGTATAATTAAACCTTATGTTTATTCCTTATAATTTGAATAATAACGTAACCCTGGGTGAGGGACAATTTCAATTTTACTCTTATTGAACTCTTTTACTATTTGAAAAAAAAAATTAAGGATGAGAAAATATCTTTAAAATTTTAATAAAATTGAAAAAACATAATCTATAATTCAAAAATACATTTTGGCCAGTGCACCAAAAAAAATTGATGAAAACATGAAAAAAAAAATAAAGGTGAATAACAATTTACCCCATGTGATCTTGCAAATGAGTAAATTAACCTCTTATGAAAATAAAATAGCAATTTACTTCCCGTAATTTTTAAAATAAAGCAATGTATCTAAACATGGAGGTAAATTGTTGTATTTTAAAAAGTACAAGTAGGTGAATTGCTGATTTTTCTTTCATAAGGAAGTAATTTACTCATTTGCAATATGAGTTACTTGCATTTTTCCCAAAAGAAAACTAATGGAATGGACTTGGTATGGCACTCATGTTAGCTTATGGGTATTTATAATTTTTCAAACAACGATGGATATTTATAAATCTGTATCTAAATTGACATGCTTAAATTTATGGTAATTTTATACTTGCTTATTTTTGTTTTTCTCACTCTATCTCCATAGATACTAACAAAATACTAAAAAAATGAATCCAAACACTATGATTTATTTTTGCAAGAAATAGTATCGACGCCCTGTGAATGTTGCCTAGCCTCCGGGGTGGCAGCAGCAGCAACTTTGGCGAAATCAGCAATCAGCTGAGCAATCACATATGGCTTCTCAATGTGAGGCATATGACCACAATCCTCGACTTTTCTCATGCTCGCATTTGGCAGTTCGTTACGCAATCTCTGCATTAGTGTTTCAAAACGGAAGAAAGAATGTAAGAAGAGAGACCATCGAGAACTAGACAAAGTCATAGAGAAAAGCAAACGACGAATGCAGATTTCCCCATGAGCCGCTTCTTCATCTAAGAGAGAAATTAAAAGAACTGAGCTTACCTCAGCGAGCTTGTTGCTGACTATATTGTCACGCTCGCTGCAGATAAGAAGAGCTTTTTGCCTCACCTGTCTCCAGAAAGCATAGCTTCAAAACTCAAGCACAATCAAACTATTCAGTTTTCTACAGAAACATGGATGCTGTTGGAAGAGAAGAAACACAGAATGTACAAATTCCGCAATGAGGGAACGTTGCATTATTTCCTTCATAAGCATTTTTGGCACTGATCAATTTGCTCATTTTAGCAACAATAGAAAGGTAATGGCAATATGAAGTATTTTTGAGGCGGAAAGAAACCATGGAAACGTAGGGTATGAAGTATTTTGAGGCGGAAGGCGAGAGTTTCACGTACGTGTTTGATTTGGCAGGTGACGTTATACCCTCCACTGAGCATAAAATTTACAGTGGCATCTTCCCACCACGGCAATAGGCAGTGAAGGCGGCCCACCTGATTGGTAAAGAGAAGTTGCATCGGACTTAAAGTATAACTTAAATACCACCATATAGTCTAGCAGGATTGATAACTAGAGTTTAAAGTTAGCTTAAGATCAACTTACGTTGGTATAATCTACAATCCTAGATAATGATATGCCATTGAAAACGAGGAGCTTGGCGTACCACCGCATTGGGATGCTCTTCAGCAGCGAGGCCTAAAAACAGAGTAAGCAGTAGAAAAATGAAGTAAAAAGCTCTCTGATTAATTGGAAACTACCAGCACAGAGAAAGGAACCAGCGGAGAGGCGGCGGCAAGCTCAATAAATTCCTCAAAAAATATAGATGCCTCTTGCAACAGACCAGCAAATATGCCAAGATAACCAGAAATGAACACATAGCAAGACGGAAGAGCGATATAATTACATAAACTCTAGTGCGAGATAATTTATTTCCATCTGTCAGCTGTTCCCGTACAGCTAAATACATGCAAATTACCATTGGATATGCCATTGATTTGGGTAAGTTTGACAGAACTCCAGTTCCTTTGGCATAAACATTTGCATTAATTAAAACCAGCTTATCAACCTGCAAAGCACCACAGAGTATAATCATATAGACAGTGACAATATTAATGCTGTTGCATTCAGGAAAAGGACAAACAAGGTTGACATAACTACGAAATAAATTCCCAGAACAGCCAACATCTAGAAGATTCGATGTGGGAAAAATCTTACAGCTTCAGGAAAATTGACTGTGAAATCTATTGCAACTGCAGCACCAAGGCTCGGTCCAACCAAGGTCATCGGTCTTCTAATGTGAGACTTCCATAGCTATCACCCCACGAAATGACAAACAGTTCAATAGTTCAGAACTGAGCCTAATCTCATCTGTTATACGGCAGTTTAACGCTGAACTAAGCGTATCAGTATAAATGGGTTTAATGCAATTTACCCTTGTGATATTGCAAATGAATAAATTACCTCATATGAAAAAAAATAAAAATTAGCAATTTAAATTGCTACATTTTAATAAATACAGAGGGTAAATTGTTAATTTTTTTTCATAGAGGGTAATTCGCACATTTGTAATATCACAGGGGGTAAATTGTGTTTTCCCTGGTATAAATACCTGGTAAAGGTGGTTTCTCTTTGATGCTACATTACAGGGTGGACGTCTTTCTAGTGCAATTAAGAATCATAAAATATGTGAATGATAAGCAGCAAGTTAGGTATAAACAAGAGTCAGTCGTGTAGTTAAAGCCGGAAATGCACCTAAATCAGAGAAACCCCATCCAAGAATATCGATGGCCCAAACCTCCAAGCCAGTGTCCTCCAGCAACGGATATGCACTTGTCCATTCTAAACAAGAGCTAACAGATGCAGTGCACGTTGTCGAATTTCAGCAACAAGGGAAGTAATAACAATGCAATAAGTAAGAAAACAGCATAAGAAGTGTTTGATTGCATGCTGGAAACCTGTCAAAGCAATGAAGAAGAACCACCGGATTGGCATCACGATGAACTCTTGGTGTCACACAACTACTCATTATGCAACTCTCAGAAAATCCAACCTACAAAATTAATTATTCCCATTAAAGTATCTTAAGATTTCTTGACAATTTCATCTGTAAATCTTTATTTTAAACTAGAAAATGAATCCAACAGATTTCAAAATGCATTCTCAAAATCAAAATGGTAAAAGAATGCAGAGCTGTTGACGGACTTTGATGTAACTAAACCCACCGTCCGAAGGTCTATAAACCGACAGCTCAAACCACTCAATTGTCCTTCAAACTTCTATTATTTGCAGAAATGCATTAATTCAGATTCAGGATACAGAAGCAGTCAAACAGAAAATAGGAAACATCACTCAGTAAATTATTATCCTAGTTGTATAAGAGTACGGAATTCACCCCAACATTACATCCTAGTCCAGCAACTACGGATTTAACACTATAAAATAGTTGTAATTTTTTGTCAAGAATAAATTGATGCATTTTAAAAACACAGGGGAGCAAATTGCTAAATTTTTGTTCATAGGGAGTTAATTTGCTCATTTACAATATCACATGTAAATTGCATTTTTTCCAATCTTTTATTATAATTTACACGAACCTATTTTAGTAGAGACCGATGCTGAGCAATCATCTACAGTGTTCTCCAACAATGTAAATATTATGTTTAGCAATTACCTTCTTTTCATATTTTTTACACACATTTACAATCCGCTAAAATTCAATTCCTAACAATTAAGTTGATGGGTACAAAATTAGAAAACGAGAAACATTTCTAAATAATCTCTAATAAAAATGAAGAAGAGAACACTCCTGTTGCAGTTCTATGCTACTCATTGGAACATAAATCAGAGTAAAAAATGTACATGCAAATCTTTGGTACAGTTTTACCTGGACAGGAAGTCTTTGTATCCTCCGAGCCAAAGATCTAGCAGAAGGGTCTCTGATATTGTGAACTTCCTTGGGAAGAAAAGATGGAAACCCCCCACCAAGATCATCAGCACCACAACCGCCGCCGCGAGCACCACCGGAAACTCTGAACCCCAGCAACTTTCTTTGACCACATTGATAATGAAGCGGAAATCCCAATCCCAGTGCTACCGCCATTTTTACGCAGTACACCTATGAGGAGTGTTTGTGTAACGGAAAGCAGTCGCTTCCCAACAAAAAATTGTACTGTGACACCACAGAATTGCGCCAAATGCATGTTGGCTCTATTAATAATTAAAAGTGGGTAAACTTACAAAACTAGTGTCATACTTTTGGCCAATTTCACATTTGGCCACACGTTTTTTTTTTTTTTTTAAAGGGACTAAACGCTTTACAGTACCAAGTCTTTCTTGTAATTTTTTTTTTTTTAAATTCTTTTTAGGATTTAATGCAATGATATTATAATGGACAAGTTATTCTTAATATATACAAGTGTGATAATTTTTAATTGAATTTATAAGTTAGTAACTAATTTTTATTAATATATTAATTAAATAATTTATATTTTTAATTATCAAGAGGTGTAAATTTATATATAAATTCAATAAAAAAAGTTAATAACATAGTTTAAATTTGAATCAAGAATTAGTATAAATAATAATAATAATAATAAAGTATATGGGGTCATATTATTCATCCTCATAAATATTATTTTGACACCGCCTCTATTTTTTAGTAATTACAAAATATCCCTGAGGGCATTTCTGTCATTGAAAAATTAAATTAAAATTTGACCAAGTTAATAGGGCATTTTTAAATTTTAAAGGCTGTCAGGGATAGTTTCTGTAATTTAAAAAAAGGCAGGGATGATTTGTATAAAATGATAATAAGCGAGGGGATGTAAATATAAGAATATGAAGAGTTTCATAAAATATATTCTTATGGGTTAATTAACAAATTATTATATATATATATATATATACACCTGAAGAGTTTGAAATATCTAACTTATCTAGAAGAGAACAGGATGTACAGTTAAATTTCAATATAAATGAAATATTAAAATATTAATGAAAATTACACGAATGTTTATTTAAATATTTTATTTAAAATTATAATATTTTCAATATATTGATTATGCATACTGTTAGGATGCAAAGATAAAGTAGAGGATTGAATAACTCTTTCTACTAATGTAACTTTTAATTAGATTATATATATACTTGATCGTAAATTATTGGTTTATTTGTCTAGATTACATTGTTGGTTTTGAGAAATTGTAGCTATGTGTTTATCTGTAGTTAGGGTGTAAGAAAAAGACAAATGAATGATTGTGTTACGTCTACTTGATTGTTGAATAAAATTAAATGATGAATTTATTGACATAACTGCTAAAGATGAAGAGATGGCTTATGAACATATTCAATGGTTATGATGTGAATGATGAAGGTGGTGTAATACAATGATGTAATATCTGATATAGAAAATATTATGATTATACAGTTAGGTATCATGATGCATAGGGTACAGGGGTATTCCGAATAGCGAAAAAATATATTATATTGATAGTTACATGCTAACATATCTTGTATTGATATTGCTATACACTGGGGTGGTGTGGGGATATCACATTCAATGGATATCATGAGTTGTATATTACGACATTGATTGAGATGATTAAGATCGATAAATCATTTGGCTGAAGCACTCCATTTATGGTAAGTAGGACCCTAATAAAGTAAATAATGATTTTAGATACATTATACAGTGGATTGACGTATGATTGTCATATAAGTTACTTCGTGATTTTATGGTGATTTCATATTGTGGAGTGGTATCATTGCATGAAAATTGTCTTATTGTGTATGAGTGTATATACATAAGCTAATTAGTTATACTTATTTATTAGGCAACTCATTTCTTACCACATACTTTTTAGGAGATAAGTATATTGACTGATCGAATTGGATCATAAGCCATGTCTCCAATCTTATTAGGTGGGTTAGTAGTGATACTTTAAATTAGGAGTTCGATATAATGACATGGATATAGATTTTCACTGAATTTGTATTTTAAGTTTGTAATAACTATAACTATGCTTTTCTCCTTTTCATTGTTTATAAATGCTATAGTGAAATATTAAATACCCAAATTTAATGAAGTACTTAAACCCATATATATAATATATATTGGGTACAAAAAAAAGTTTATCTTATTGGATTAAATATGAATTTCTTAAGAAATGGAATGTGTCTACGAAAGGGTGTTGCAGGTTTATGCATTATAATTAGAGTTTTTTTTTTTGGCATGTTTTGTTTATTATAGTTTTACAGATTTATGTGTTACAGATTTTGCTGGCTTTTATGCTTACTGAGTTTCAGATTTTGTTGTATCTACTATTTTTATGGGCATATTTTGTTTACTCATTTTGGAGCTTTTGTTGCTTTCTGATAGGAAAAAAAGTTGTATAAAAATGAGCGTAGTAATATAGAAGATAAGGAATAACGGAAAAACTTCAATTTGGAGGGAAAAATACGCTAATTTCCCTCCATTTTTTGCTTTACGTAAGGCTCCTCCATCAAGTTTGACGGAAAAATGACGAAAGGGACAGAAAGTGTAAAAAAAATAGATGTTTGAGAACCAAAACTGTAATGGATCTATGTTTGAGAACCAAAATCGAATAAGTGGTAATGTTTGGGGACCAAAAGTATAACTATCCCAATTTCTTGTCTATTTACTCTGTGTTCTCATCTCTCTTAAGAATGCCCAAGATTAATTTGATTTCTCTTATTAAAATTTTGGCTTGATTTTAATTTAATTTGTTACAGAAAAAAATAAAATAAAATAGCACTGAGTATGGGTCGGACCCAACTCAAAAAATCGAGTTTGTTAAAATACCTTTGGATATAGAAACCCATTAGATTTGGCAAGGCCTAGATATTAATAGTTTGTATGATTTCGGCAGGTGCCGGCAGGGCCTCGCGCGCGCGTCGGCAGGCGTCGGCGGGCGCGCATCGGCAGCTCTTGCAGGGCGCGCACGTGCGTCTGTAGGGGGCTGAGCGCACGCGCGTCGCAGGGGGTCGGCACGGGCGCGCGCGTGCATCGGCAGGTCTCGGTAGGGCAAAACCATACGCAAAGGATTAACTTCGTTTTTTTGGCATGAGGCAAAAGCATTATAAAATTAAGACTAAGAACATTGCCATCCATTACAAAAATTGAGATAACTACAATTTTATAGATCGAATGCAAGGGATCAAAATTTTGAAAACTGTTGCCGTTTTACTTTAAAATCAAATTAAAATTAACATCAGAAAAAGCCGGTTTTCGCGAAATTCTGCCCCCAAGCCGTATAACATCTATGTTGCTTCATCGGATAACTCGTACGAAAGTGCTCATGAATAAGCATAGCTCATACACAATATGATTTTGTTGGGAAACAAGGAATTCGAACATGAACCGTCCGATCATTCTGGATGCATTTTCAAAATTTTCAGACGCAAAATATAACTCGTATTAGTACAATTAATATTTTTCGATACAAAATATATCCATCAAAATCAAAAATAAAAATATATAATTCCACATAATTTCTCTTAATTTTTCCAATGTTTTCGTATTTTCTTTTTTTCCTTATATTTATTATTTTTTAATAATTAAAATATTTAAATAAAATATTTTTACGACTCAAAATTAAATTATTTCGGCAGGGGCCGACAGGGCCGTGCGCGCGCGCGTCGGCAAGGGTCGGCAGGGCGGTGCGCACGGCGCTCATCGCTCAGCAGGCCGCGGCCTATCGGCAGGTCGGGGGCAAAACCATTACTTTTAACTTCATTTTTTGCAGGGGCAAAAAGCATTATAAAATTAAGACTAAGAACATTGCTCTCTATTACAAAAATTGAGATAACTACAATTTTATCGATTGAATACAAGGGATCAAAGTTTTGAAAATCGTTGTTGTTTTACTTCAAAATCAAATTAACATCAGAAAAAGCCGTTTTTTCGCGAAATTCGGCCCCCAAGCCGGATAACATCTATGTTGCTTCATCGGATAACTCGTACGAAAGTGCTCATGAAGAAGCATAGCTCATACACAAAATGATTTTGTTGGGAAACAATAAATTCAAACATGAACCGTCCGATCTCTTCGGATGCGTTTTCAAATTTTCGGACGCAAAAATATAACTCGTTGTTAGTACAATTAATATTTTTCGATACAAATATGATCCATCAAAAATAAAAATATCATTCCACATATTTCTCTTAATTTTCCAATATTGTTTTCGTATTTTTCTCATTTGTCCTTTTATTTATTAATTTTTTAATAGTTAAAGTAATTAAATAAAATATTTTTACGACTTAAAATAAAATCATTTCGGCAGGGCCGCGCGCGCGCGTGTTGGCAAGTCTCGGCACAAGCGCGTGCGCGCGCGTCGGAAGGGGTCGGAATGGCGCGGCGCGCGCATCGGCAGGTCTCGGCAGGGCGCGCGCGCGCTCATCGGCAGGTCTCGGTAGGGCAAAACCATACGCAAAGATTAACTTCATTTTTTTGGCGTGGGGCAAAAGCATTATAAAATTAAGACTAAAAACATTGCCCTCCATTACAAAAATTGAGAACTACAATTTTATCGATCGAATGCACGGGATCAAAATTTTGAAAACCATTGTCGTTTTACTTCAAAATAAAATTAACATAAGAAAAAGCCGGTTTTTCGCGAAATTCGGCCCCCAAGCCGGATAACATCCATGTTGCTTCATCGGATAACTCGTACGAAAATGCTCATGAAGAAGCATAGCTCATACACAAAATGATTTTGTTGGGAAACAATAAATTCGAACACGAATCGTCCGATCTTTCTGGATGCATTTTCAAAATTTTCGGACGCAAAATATAACTCATTATTAGTATAATTAATATTTTTCGATACAAATATGATCCATCAAAAAAAAAAAATATTATTCCACATATTTCTTTTAATTTTCCAATGTTGTTTTCGTATTTTTCTCATTTTTTTCTTTTATTTATTAATTTTTTAATAATTAAAGTAATTAAATAAAAAAAATTTACGACTCAAAATTAAATCATTTCGGCAGGCAGCAAGGAGTGCGCGCGCGTCGGCAGATATCCGAATGGCGTGCGCGCGTATCGGCAGCTCCCTGCAAGGCGTGCTCGCGCGTCGGCAGGGCCGCGCTCGCGCATTGGCAGCTCCCGGCAGGGGCGCACGCGCACATCGGCAGCTCCCGGCAGGGGCCGCGCGCGCGCACTTCGACAGGTCATGGCAGCGGCGTGCGCGCGTGTTGGCGGGTTCCGGATGGGCCGCGCGCGTGCATCGACGGGTCTCGGCACGGGAGCGCGAGCGCGCGTCGCCAGGGGTCGGCATGGGCGCGCGCGCACATCGGCAGCTCTCGACAGGGCAAACTCATACGCAAGGATTAACTTTGTTTTTTTGGTATGGGGCAAAAGCATTATAAAATTAAGACTAAGAACATTGCCCTCCGTTACAAAAATTGAGATAACTACAATTTTATCGATCGAATGCAGGGTATCAAAATTTTGAAAATCGTTGTCATTTTATTCAAAATCAAATTAACATAAGAAAAAAGCCGTTTTTTCGAGAAATTCGGGCTCCCAAGCCAGATAACATCCATGTTGCTTCATCGGATAACTCGTACGAAAGTGCTAATGAAGATGCATAGCTCATACACAAAATGATTTTGTTGGCAAAACAATGAATTCGAACATGAACCATCCGATCTTTCCGGATGCGTTTTCCAAATTTTCGAACGCAAAATATAACTCGTTATTAGTACAATTAATATTTTTCGATACAAATATGATCCATCAAAAATAAAAATATCATTCCACATATTTCTCTTAATTTTCCAATGTTGTTTTCGTATTTTTCTCATTTTTTCCTTTTATTTATTAATTTTATAATAATTAAGTAGTTAAAGAAAATATTTTTACGAGTCAAAATTAAATCATTACGGCAGGTACCGGCAGGGCCGCGCGCACGCGAGCTTCGGCAGGGTCGGCACGGCGCGCGCGCACTCCAACAATTCCAGACTGGGCTGTGCGTGCACGCGTCGGCAGATCTTGGCAGGGGTCGGCAAGGCACGGGGGCGCGCGCTCTTGAGGGCAGGGGTCGGCGCGGAAAAACCATACGCAATGATTAACTTTATTTTTTTTGGCATGCGGCAAAACCATTATAAAATTAAGACTAAGAACATTGCCCTCCATTACAGAAATTGAGATAACTACAATTTTATCGATCGAATGCAGAGGATAAAAATTTTGAAAAACCGTTGTCATTTCACTTCAAAATCAAATTAACATCAGAAAAAGCCATTTTTTTTAGAAATTAGGCTCCCGGCAGGGGCGCGCGCGCTCGTCGGCGGGGTTCGGCATGGGCGCGCATCGGTAGGGTCGGCGCAGGTGCTCGCGCATCGGGGATCCTGGCACGGCGCGCGCGCGAGGGCAGGGGTCAGCATGGAATAACCATATGCAACGTTTAACTTCAATTTTTTTAGCAAACGGCAAAAGCATTTTAAAATTAAGACTAAGAACATTGCCCTCCATTACAGAAATTGAGATAACTACAATTTTATCGATCGAATGCCGGGGACCAAAATTTTGAAAACCGTTGTCGTTTTACTTGAAAATCAAATTAACATAAGAAAAAGCTATTTTTTTGAAAAATTCGGCTCTCGGAAGGGGCACGCGCGCGCGTTGGTGGGCTTCGACATGGGAGCGCGCGCGTGCATCGGCGAGGGTCGGAACGGGCACGTGCGCGCGCGTTGGCGGGTCTCCGGATTGGTGCGCACGCGCGCGAGGGTCGGCGCGAAAAAATCGTACGCAAGGATTAACTTCATTTTTTTGGTATGCGGCAAAAAGCATTATAAAAATTAAGACTAAGAACATTGCTCTCCATTACAAAAATTGAGATAACTACAATTTTATCGATCGAATGCAGGTGACCAAAATTTGGAAAAATCGTTGTCGTTTTACTTCAAAATCAAAAATTAACATCATTAAAAAGTCGTTTCTTCGAGAAATTCGGCTCCAGCAGGTGCACGCGCGCTCGTTGGCGGGGGTCGGCACGGGCGCTGCGCGCGCATTTCGGCGCTCCCGGCAGCCGCGCGCGCGCGCGTCGGCTGGTCTCGGCATGGGCGGGCGAGCCGCCGCGCGAGGGCAGGGGTCCG